>CM053026.1:299222139-299254106 GCA_028564925.1 Lithobates sylvaticus
ATGTTTAAAAGATTATGCAGTGGCCATCAAACCGCCAGCAGCCAAACCCCCTATAGGGATGCCTAGAGTATGTCCCTTCCCTCAGTTTAGTGTGTTACAACCTCTCATGGAAGAGTCTTCCCCAAGTTGTATTAAATGTTGATGGGCAACGTGTCTGTTTCTTAATAGACAATGGCGCCACATCAAGTTCAGTGAATAATGTAATTTTTGACACACCACAATGTACTGAGGGAAACTCTATTGGTATAAATGGGACCCCTGTTACCCATCCCATCACTCCACCATTACCTGTAACCACTCCCGAGGGGCAACATTTGTGCGATCAATCTTTTGCTGTGTTGACCTCTTGTCCTGTATCCCTTATGGGAAGGGACCTGTTATCCAGTTTAAGTATCACTATTAAATTTGACAAAGAAGGGTCACTAACTGCAAGTTCCCCTTTCTGTGACCTGACTGGTCCTAAACGACACACACATAAAGGATTCTTTATGTTACTGCCCGCTACTTTAGAGACTCACAAAATCTGGGCAGAAAACAAAGGTAGCGTAGGATTTATCAACTGCACACCCTACACTCCCCAATTACGTCTCCCGCCCTTGGTATCTGATATAACATTCATTTTTTTCATGCATACCTGCAGACTCCCTATGCTACACAGCGATTGACTTGGCAAACGCATTTTTTAGCATTCCTATTGCCAAAGAGGCTCAACCTATTTTTGCCTTCTCATGGGCCGGGGGTCAGTTAACTTGGTCGCGTTTATCGCAAGGGTATGTAGACAGCCCCGCCGCCTTCTCCATGGTACTCAACGAGACCGTCAAGTCTTGGACTTCCGAGCATGGGTCGGTACTAATACAGTATGTGGACGACTTGCTCTTGTGCAGTCGTTCTGCTGAAGATTGTGCGGTCGATTCAACATTACTGTTAGAACATCTGGCCGAAGCCGGCCACCTAGCCTCAAGGAAGAAAATACAGTGGTGTCTACCACAAGTAGAATACCTAGGATGTATTCTGGACAAGGGAACCAGGCTAGTGTCCCCTAAACGTGCCGCAGCCTTACAAGCTCTCAGTCCTCCAAAAGACAAAGCAGCTTTGTTGTCATTTCTGGGCGCAATTGTATATTACCGCCAGTGGATTCCTGACTGTTCTCATTATGATAGTATCCTACGAGAGGCTGCCGGGTCAAACGCCCCTAAATTGATAGATTGGACAGAAGACAGAAAAAATGCTTTTAGTGCTCTTATTAAGAGTTTGTCCACCGCCCCCGCCCTGGGATTGGTAGATTATGGTAAAGCCTTCCAGTTGTACTGTGTAGTTTCAGGAAAATCTTTTGCTGCAGTACTTGCACAATCTCATGGTTCAGGGTATCGCCCAGTGTCATATTTATCTAGAAAACTCCCTATCCAAGTCCAGGGCATGCCGTCCTGTCTTCAGAATGTCGCTGCCTGTGCCATGTCTGCACAGGATGCCAACAAAATAGTATTGGGACACAAAATGACACTGTACACCACTCATTCAGTTACCCACCTCATACAGAATATGAACACACAACACATGACTTCCCAAAGACTCAGTGGATACGAGATCACTTTGTTAAATACTGATAACTTGGTACTTAAATATGTTCCGAATAGCAATCCAGTTGTACGTTTACTACATTCCATGTTACGTTTACCACACGAACCTGATCACACACATAATTGTTTAGAAAAAGTGGAACAAGTCACTTCACCAAGACCTGATCTTTCTGACATTCCAATTATAAATGCCGAAAATGTTTTTGTAGATGGTAGTTGTTCCCGTCCCTCTGACTCTACATTTTTAACTGGCTATGCTGTAGTTCAGCTGCCACATACAGTACTAGAGGCAAAACCATTGCCCCCTGTTTCTGCCCAAGTAGCAGAACTAGAAGCTCTGACCAGAGCCTGTATTCTGTTCACAAACAAGGAAGTCAACATTTATACAGACAGCAGATATGCATTTGGAGTGGTACATGATTTTGGTGTGATATGGGCCAATAGAGGATTTAAAACAGCAGACAACAAACAGATAGCTAATTCAGAGCAGATCCTTAATCTACTGCAAGCAATTCTGCTCCCTAAAAAGGTTGCTGTTATAAAAGTAAAAGCCCACTCATCAGACAATAGTATAGTATCAAAAGGAAATGCTTTCGCAGACAGAGAAGCAAAAAAGGCTGCTGCCAGTTCACCTAATTCACCAGCCCCTACCACAATCTTCTTTAAAGAGCACTTCTCATCCCCTGATTTCAAAACTGTTGTGGCCCAAATGCAGTCAATGGCCACAGATACAGATGTCCATTTCTGGGCAAATGAAGGTTTGACCAAAGACTCTGAAGGTCTTTGGACAAAAGAGGGGAAGATCCTGGGTATACCTGAAGCTAATTGTATCCTAATTTTATCCTACCTCCATGGCCCAGGACACATAGGACCCGCCCCTCTTGTAAATATATATTCAAAATCTTTTTGCACAAATAATTTACAAAAACAAACTAAGCTTCTAACTAGAAGCTGCCTAACTTGTGCCCAGAACAATGTTCAAGGAAAAAGACATGGCCTACATGGCCATCTACCTCCACCCTTGGGACCATTAACAGATTTACAAATAGACTTCACACACCTACCAAAGCAAAAGGGAAACTTGAGGTGCCTCTGCGTAATCGTTGACAAATGGTCAGCTTGGGTTGAGGCAATTCCCTGTACCGGAGAAACCGCAAATATAGCAGCGAGATGCTTGTTAAATTATTGGATCTGTAGGTTCGGGATACCCACAACCATATGGTCCGACAGAGGACCCGCATTTAGTTCCTCAGTGACCCAAGTTGTAGCCAAATCTCTGGGGATGCAATGGAAACTACATATTCCCTATCATCCCCAGAGTGCAGGAGTAATAGAGAGAATGAACAGGAACATCAAAGACAAATTAAAAAAGGCTACAGGAGGTACTCTAAAAGGTTGGTTGGAACACTTACCTTCTGTCCTTTTTCAGATAAGAACCACCCCCCATTCCAGGACAGGATTATCCCCTTTTGAAATTCTAATGGGAATCCCTGCAAATATAGAATTACCCCCATTAGACCCAAATTCTGACATTAACGTTTATTCCCAACAGGAAGTGTACGTGAAAAGTCTGGTAAGTATGCTTCGTGAAATAAATGAACAAGTTTCTGTCACCTTCTCTCCTCTTTCAACAGAACCTACCCACCCCTTCATCCCAGGGGACAAAGTACTGATTAAGCAGCTGGCTCACAGGAAAAGAATTGGACCAATCTACTCCGGACCGTGGAAGGTGGAAAAGGTATCCAGGACCGCGGTACTAACGGACCTAGGCAACACCTGGATCCACGCCAGCCGACTGAAGAAGTGTCCCCAGCTCCCCTCAACTCCAGAGCCCCTAACAGTAACTGAGGATACACTCTCTTCAAGACAGCGACAAGATCTACAAGATATTCAAGAAGGCATAGGACAAATCTCCCTGAAGGATACGATGACTTTACCTGGAAACAAAACAGATCTTTCTATCATCAGGACAAGTGAAGAAGAAGAAGAATAGTGAATTTTGAGGACATTAAAAATATATATATATATATATAATGTTTTCAACATCAGCAACAGGGAAGACCTTGTGCCTCTGGTGCTGTCTAATTTTGGTAGTATTCTTACCTACTTGGCTGATAGCTAACTGTATATACCACCCAGAGGATTTGGGACCACTAAAAGGGATATGTGGGATTCCCAAGTCAAATAACACTCCTATAGTAAGACATAGAAGAAGTGAACCCCCCCAAGAGTTTTCTGATAAAATGTTGTTGTTGAAATTTAAATATAGCTACGCCCAAAAATCAGGTTTTGAAAAGTGCTGGATATGCAGTAAACTACATCCCAGTACTACCAGAGTTCCTTTAATGGCCATACCTTTAAATTTTACCTCACTCCTAAATGGCACGCCCCCAATAATACTTACCAACGTAACAAGGATAAAGGATGATCATTATGTTAAAACAGAATGATCAAAGGGAGGATTATAAGGGGGGCTACTTATAATGATATACCATTTTAATGCGGATTGAAATTAATATGCTTAAACTTTCAGAGTAACAGCTTTTGAACAAAGCTGTTGTAAGTATATTCTGCATAAAAACTGTTTTGACCAGTGTTGACATATCAGGACGCATCTGTATTGTGGTTTCTAACTCTGTACTTCACCAGAGGATATGAAACTAGCTAGCAGTGACTTAGGAGTTTTGTGGTCAAGTTAGCAGATGTGTACAGATAACGAGAACTAACTGTCATACACTAACCTTTGCCCTATATTCCATATTGCAAACTAACAACCATCACATGACTAACCTTTGCCCTATATTTCATATTGCAAACTGAAGACCATCACATGACAAGAAGTTGTTAATGTATGCATATGTGTAAGAATATGACTGGTCCTCCCCCCCGTCTGCATTTCCCATAAAAGAGGAACGTAGTGCCTATTAAACTCTGTAATCATTCTTCACTTACAACCAGTGTATGTGTGTGTTGATTATCCACCGGTGATTTGGGACCTCCGCTTTTACCATCCCTGGCCTAGGCATTTAGAATACAAGGAGAAAGACGTGTACCTTACATATATATTTTTTGTAAATTATCTGTCTTTTTTTTTTGTTTTATTGCGCAAAAAGTAAAAGCTGCAGAGGGAATCAAATACCACCAAAAGAAAGATATATTTGTGGTGAAAAAAAATTGACAGTTACTTACCGATAACTGTTATTCTAGGATATCTTCTAGGACAGCATAACCTGAGAGATGACTGGTCCACCGGACAGAAAAAACACAATCAACACACAAGGTTAAAACGCCCCTCCCTTCCCCCTGCACCTCAGTTCTCCCAAAGTAATAGGTTATCCGGGTGAAACTCTTCCCGTAGTACTTACATTAAAACATGGATGGGAAGTAGGCCTGCCATCCTGGAAGATATCCTAGAAAAACTCCTTCAGTGAGTGTATGAGTTAATGGCCACCTGTCGAACGCCTTCACCATGAGCAATGGAACCTGCCAAGGCTGCCCCTTATCCCCCTGATCTATATTCTGATCTTAGAACCCCTTCTCAACAGATTGAGATCCAATCCTGACATTCAGGGATTGACCATAGGGGACAAAGAGTTTAAAGTCGCAGCATTCCCGGATGATATTCTCCTCTCTTTGCAGTCGCCTCGGATCACCTTGCCCAAACTACTGAAAGACATAGACCAATTCGGAAGCTTGTCGAATCGCAAAATCAATTACTCAAAATCCCATGCCCTGAATGTTACACTTACTACACAGGAAATGAACCACTGCCAGGAATCCTTCCCTTTCCTATGGAAAAGAGATGCTATCATGTACCTAGGTATTCAAATCACGTCAAATCAAGTCAAATGGCATACCTCTACACTCAAAACTTCCTTGTAGCACTAACTAAGGCCCAAAAGAACTGGGAATGGGCGCCCAAAATGAATGGACGGACCTAAACATTTCATGGTTTTGTCGTTCAGCCCTGGTCAAAATGATTATCCTTCCACGGTTGCTTTACCTAATGCAAACCGTTCCGATCCACCTCCCTCCATCGTTCTTTATGGTATATAGGAAGGCCTGTTCTACATTCATTTGGAGAAACTCCCCTCCACGTATAAAATATGTTCGTCTTAAATGCTCAAAAGCTAAGGGGAGAATCAGGCTACCGGATCTACATAAATACTATTTAGCTTGTCATCTCACGAGAATCGTAGACTGGAACGTCCACAAGTCAAGGAAGATATGGGTGACTGTAGAAAACTCCCTTATGCCCTCTTCCATGCACTCATTTCCCTGGTTACCCCATAAACATTGGCCGTAGGATCTTGCGACAGACCTGCTTATCCATCCCTCATTGCAGGCCTTTAGAATGGCAACAACGTCCACAACCTTTGCTTCAGCTCTGGGGCTCTTAACCACTTTAAAGGGAAATCCAAACTTTTCCCCAGGCGAATCTAGTTCCTTTTTACAACACGAATGGCCCTATGATGATCTGCTGGCACATCAATTCTTCTCAAAAGGAACCCCCCTCGCCTATGAAAATCTGGTAGCCATATCGAATACCGCCTCTCTCTCCTTTTGGACATATAGGCATATCCGACAGATTTTCTCTCGACCCAATCACTCATAACCAAATGGAAAAGACAACTTACACCTTTCAAATCCCTATACTCTTGAAAACCACCACAAAGGCACTTAATACCCTATCCCCCGGTTCGGTTCACACCAGAACCTGCGAACGGATCGAAAGGTCGCGCAAACTTTAGAACCCCATTAAAGTCTATGGGACTCGAACGTTTGAAATCAAAAGGGCTAATTTTAACGCTAATATGCAAGATATTGTCCTAAAAAGGGTTTGGGGACCCGACTCCTGCCCCAGGGGACATGGATCAGTGCAAATTATTTTTTTAAAAACTACAGTTTTTTCGGAAGCACTGATTTTAATGACGATTAAAGTGAAAAAAAAAATGATATGTTCTTTTAAATATCGTGCCTTTTGGGGTGTCTATAGTATGCCTGTGACGTGGCACGTGTTTCCGGTGTTTAGAACTGTCCCTGCACAAAATTACATTTAACATAAAAAAAGTCATTTAAAACTGCTTGCGGTTTTAATGTAATGTCTGGTTCCGGCAATATGGATGAAAATCATTGAGAAAAATGCCATGGGTAGCCCCCCTTCTCATTACCAGCCCCTTTGGGTCTTGTACAGATATTAAGGGGAACCCCGTACCCAAATTAAAAAAAAATTAAAAAAAGGACTGTGTAGGTTTGTTGTGTTAAGTAGAATCTGTTTGTAATTTTGAACTGGTACATTTTTAAAGTGTAGCACCAGTCAAAAAATCTATTTTTAAGCTTTTTGGAAAACATAGGGAAGGGTTATCACCCCTGTATAATTTCTTGGGCCGTTTTTCATCTCACTTCCTGTTGTCTCCTTCCGTTTGCAAGTAGGAGACGTTTGTAAGTTAGATGTTTGAAAGTAGGGGCCTGCCCTATATGCTCTGCATAAATTTGGCCCTAAGGTGTTGGTGTTGCCACAAGTTAACACTGTAAGCCCTCAAAGTGACTCTTGGTGGGCGCTGGAGCGCCCTTCTGTGAACCATTATATTAAGAATTGTAATTACATGCCATTATTGAACAGTGGAAGAAAATTGGGCCTTTGGTGGTGGTGTTGGTGCCACAACACTGTAATGCCCCATACACACGCTCGGATTTTCCGATGACTATTTCCGTCGGATCATTTCAGTCGGAATTTGTCCAAAGCTGGTGTTGCGTACACACGGTTGTAGTGATCTAATATATAATCGTTCTTTCGTAGATGGTATATGGTTATTAAAAGTATTGTCTTCCCGCAGCAAAACCCGATTCTCCCAGAGAGAAACACTTTATTGGCTTCCAAAACAGGACATTCTTACAGATGACAAAAATCCAACAGAGTTCATGACAACGAATATTTCCTCTTGTACCTATGCCTTCATGGATACAGAACCTTCTCTCAGACCATCTTTCTCTAGACTAGCTGACAACCTGCCTGTCTTCTCATATACTGATCTGACACTGGGTGGGGGGTCAACCAAATGTTTTCCATGAATACCCCCCCGGGTTAGGCCTCAAGGTCTAATTACCATCAATAAATACTAGGTTAAAAGGCTATTCCTCACACACACACACAACTTGCATAAGATTTACACATCAAAGGGTAACAGATAACATTGTCAACTTATATCTGGCCTGTTCACTAATACTGTGTGTGGAATACATATATCCAATACATATATATAATACATAAAGTCCCACATAAATCGGCCAACACATTACAACATATACCCCCACTTGGGTCGTTCTAACTACTAGAACTGACCCATAAATCAAGCAACAAACATAGCATTACCGACTTGAGGTATTGGATGCTTCACAATGGCTCATATGAAATATAAAGTTGAAACTGGTTACATCTCTCTTCACCAGCCTCTAAAATATCCCCATGAAAAAGTCATTAGATAATATAGCTTTAGACCATGACTTGAAAAGGGTTTGGTAAACATCCTTGGCCCATATAGCTGTTAGGCCTTATTATATCACATCAAGATCTTGAATATTGCACAAAAACGAGCTGATGTCACAGTTCATTCTTCAATTTTCAACTTCAACTTCATCACATCTCTCATTGAAAGTAGATTAAGAAAAATGCCATGGGTAGCCCCCCTGCTCATTACCATTCTCATTAAGAATTGCATCTAATTCTTTTGGTTTCAAAGGCTTCATTACAAGCTGAACTTCACCTGCATTATTATTATTGTTATAAATTGTGGTGGTCTCAGTGGGTGCAGCTGGCAATGAATTATCAGATTTAATGTGAGGTTCTGTTTCATTTGGTAGAATGTTTGTATTTGCATTTTGCTGCAGATTCGATGCATATCTGCATTCCTGAGATCTCTTCTCTAATTCCATAATTCTTAGTTTCAATCTTTCATTTTCCTCTGATAATTCATTACAACGTTTAGACTTCTCAAGCAGAGCTTCCCCAATGGTGACTGCATGCAATTTTAAATTTACAGTCTCAGATTCTACAACTTTCCATTGTTAAACAGCAAGATAACAAGCCCTGTACAATACAACCTTTTTCTTTTACTTTCTGAAATTTTGCTCTCAAAAACATTTTTTTCTAAAAATTCATTCATCATAGTCCATGTCTGCTTATATTTTTCTGGCACTTCATAAGGACCGCCATGACGCTTAATACATTTTAACACCCATCTGTTAACTTTATCAGAACTGACACTAGCTTCACACTGAGTAAGCATTTTTACTATATTATTAATAATTTAAAAAGAGAGAAATATTTTACTCACCGCATTAATTACTCCTTCAGCTTCCAGCTCAGGTCTTCTGGTACACGATACAGTCCTTTTCTTCGTTTCCAGTCTCCAGAGAATAATTCTGGGGTTCCAAACTTGTTTGATTTTGTAGATCAGACTCTCTTATGTCACAACCAGACGTTAGAGTCACAGCACAGGTCTTGGGTCTCCATCAGACTTCTGTCCAACTCACGGATTGTTATCACTGACTTCTGTTACAAAGTCCTGAAAATGCTCTTCTGGTCTCTTGAACGGCACCAATGTAGTGATCTAATATATAATCGTTCTTTCGTAGATGGTATATGGTTATTAAAAGTATTGTCTTCCCGCAGCAAAACCCGATTCTCCCAGAGAGAAACACTTTATTGGCTTCCAAAACAGGACATTCTTACAGATGACAAAAATCCAACAGAGTTCATGACAACAAATATTTCCTCTTGTACCTATGCCTTCATGGATACAGAACCTTCTCTCAGACCATCTTTCTCTAGACTAGCTGACAACCTGCCTGTCTTCTCATATACCGATCTGACACTGGGTGGGGGTCAACCAAATGTTTTCCATGAATACCCCCCGGGTTAGGCCTCAAGGTCTAATTACCATCAATAAATACTAGGTTAAAAGGCTATTCCTCACACACACACACAACTTGCATAAGATTTACACATCAAAGGGTAACAGATAACATTGTCAACTTATATCTGGCCTGTTCACTAATACTGTGTGTGGAATACATATATCCAATACATATATATAATACATAAAGTCCCACATAAATCGGCCAACACATTACAACAACGGTCGGACAACGTTGTCGGAATTTCCGGTCTTCAAGAACGCCGGGACGTAAGCCGTGTTCCACGAGACTATAAAAGGGAAGTTCAGCACCACGTCCGGCACCCGTTGGGCTCCTTCTGCTGATTCCGTGTTTATCGCGTGTTAGTAGAAGTTTGGTTACATTCGATTCTCGCTTTTCAGTTTTCAGACTCAGATCGTTACTGCTCTTCAGTTTGTGCTTGTCGTGCCTATCTGTTTATCGGTGCGTGTAGTCAGTTCGTATTTGTTGGTCATTGTGGCCTATATCTTGATATAGGAAGCTTTGATTTTCACTGCTTATTGTCTGCTTGTTTCTGGTATTCATTTAGTTCTTTCAGGCCTTGCTGTTTATCGGTGCTTTCTGTTTGTCCGTTCTGACCAGCCTACCGTTTGTGAGCTATGTTTCGTGTACGTAGTCGTCGTAGAGTTCGTGCTGTGCAGGGGCTTGGTGTCGGGCTTTTAGCTTTGACCCAAGACCAGTCCATGAACAGGGCGAGGAGGAGTTCATGGACCAATAATTGGTTGCTTCAGCGTGACCAATTCTCGCACATGCCTTTGCTTCGTGAGATCCGGGAGAATAATCCTGATAATTTCAGGAACTTTCTCAGGATGATGGACCCCGTTTTTCACCGTCTGTTGGCTTTGCTGACCCCTTTTATCAGCAGGCAGGATACCAGCATGAGGCAAGCCATCCCTCCAGAGCAGAGGCTTGTTGCCACGTTGAGGTGCTTGGCGACAGGGAGAAGCCTTCAGGATCTGAAGTTCTCCACAGGTATCTCTCCCCAGGCTCTGGGAATCATTATTCCAGAGACCTGTTCTGCTATTATCCAGGTCCTGCAGGAGGACTATATTAAGGTAACATTTCTCCTTTACTATTCCCTTCTATGTGTGCTCTGTTTGCTAATGTCTTGTATTTTTGACCTCCTTCCCTAATTACCATGATTGCAATATGCTCTAATATGCTGTGCCCCTTTTTGTCCTTCATGCATTTTTGCCTTCACTTACCTCCCCAGCATGCTCTTCTGGCCCAATATACACCTATGGCCTAGTCACTTAAGCAATGCATTTTGTCTGCTCCATAGTATTGGTTTCCCCCAAACACCCCCTAAAATATGCACAAATGTTTTCTGTGTGTTTTACTTCATGCAGAGTCCCCTTTTTTTTTGGTGTGCCAAACTCATTAGGAACCCCCCTCTCCCCTAACTGCTCGGTCAGATGATACCAATCCTCTATCTGCTGGCTTTGCCAAGCTCAATACACACTATATACCTACCTCTTTATAGTGGTCATATTTAGGGATGAATTCAGCAAAGCATGTAGTGCAAGGGGCTGGCTCAATACTTTCAAATTTTTTTTTTGGTGGGTTTTTTCATTTTTTCCTCATATTATTAGCTTGATAGGTAATTGCAGAATGTCAAAATGTGCTTCCCTTTATGTTTTTTTTTTTTTTGGGATTAGGAATCTTCTTTTATCTTTCTGGTGGGCTGCCAATAGTGTTAAGTAAGGAGTGTCTGGCCAAACTATCACACATTATTGAGCCATTCGGCTCTCAATGAAGTGGAGAGGGTTACCTGTCCAATCCCCCCTAAACCCCTAGTTCTTGTCAATGGCCCATCAGAAGTGGGGGGAGGGATGGGGGGTGAGTAATCTGCTAAGGGGACCTTGGAATTTTGTTTGCAAATACTTTCTTGGTTAAATTTTAGACTGATCTTGTTCCAAAATGTTTGTGTATAATCTGCTTGCAATGTTTATGTGCAAACTGACAATTTTTTTTTCTTGTTTGACTCCACAGTTTCCTTCAACGCCACAGGAATGGCAGACTGTGGCCTCCCACTTTGCCAGCCGTTGGGACTTTCCTAACTGCGGAGGTGCAATTGATGGGAAACATGTCCGCATCGTCCCACCCCCCAACTCGGGGTTGTACTATTATAATTACAAGGGGTTTAATAGTATAGTGATGTTGGCGGTGGTGTCGGCGACATACGCGTTTTTGTATGTGGACGTGGGGAAGAATGGCCGGATCTCGGATGGTGGTGCCATTGCGCACACGGAGTTAAACTGGCGTCTCCAGAGTGGCAGTCTGTGCTTGCCACCTCCAGAGGAGAATGCAGAAGGACTCCCCTTCGTCTTTGTCGCGGATGAAGCGTTTGCGTTGTCAAGCCATCTGATGCGGCCCTTCCCGATGAGGACCCTCACCCCGGACCAGAGGGTCTTCAATTACCGGCTGTCCAGAGCCCACAGAACGCCTTTGGGATCAAGGCCAGCCGCTTCCGCCTCTTTTTGACACCTATCAACATGGCGGAATATAAACTGAACCACATTGTGCTTTCCTGCTGCATATTGCACAACTTCTTAAAGCGACATAGCACCAACTATGTTGTGTCTGTTGGCCCTGATGCAGATATGCCTACAAATGACAACCTCACAGCCCTTCAAGCTGCACGTCCTGGCTTGCCCCCCCTAAATGCCCGCAAAGTCCGCAAGAGGTATATGGAGTACTTTGTGGGTAGGGGGGCCATTGATATGCCTGACGATGTGCGAGAGGCATTTTTTAATAAATTTATTTTGGAACCTGAACTAAGATTTCTTTTCATTTACTGCTTGTGTTTCTTGTAGGTGTGTTCTAGCTTTTTTTTTTTTTATTTTTTTTTTGGGCCTTTATATTCAACAGTGGGAATGCACTTTCTTGGCGAGAGGAGGTTTACTGTCTCTTCTTCCTAAAAATAATCTTCTCATGTTGTGGGTCTGATACATAATAGTTTTTCTAGGTAAGGTATGTAGTGCATAACTGACCCCAAAAATACTCCTTTTCATCACCATGACAGAAATGTGTGTATTCCTGAAAATGGCGTGATAGGTGGTTTATTCCAAAGCACTGTGGGTGTCATTTCCAAAAGACAAATCCACTATGCACTACAAGTGCACTGCAAAAGTGCACCGGAAACTGCACTTGGAGTGCAAAGTGGAATAGCCTTTAGTAAATAACACCCATTGTCACCATATTCATTTACTTTTGACGCAAATAATGCTTTTGGGGTTTGAAATAAGGTAGCCACACATTGTTGAGATGGTAAAATTTTACTTCAAACACATTCACAAGTGCCTTTCAAAAAGGCTTTTGGAAACTCAAAAGATCTTTGGTCTTTAGAACATTCTTTACTAACTTGGCGCATTTGTGTAAACCAGGCATGTAGCAAAGCAAAACATACTGAAAACAGGAACTAACAAAGTTCAACTTTGAAAAGTGAAGACAAGATCAGACATGACTATGTCCAAACTGTGTTTGATCGTGCCTTCATCACATGGGGTGTCACCCCTGGAAAAGCTAAATTTAGAACATGCACACAATTTGGGGATCAAAATGGGCATTTGATGCAAGAACACATGCCTAGAATGTCCAAATGTGCAATCTCCCATCATGGGGATCAATCTACGTGTTTTGGGGGTGCAACCCCTTCACCTCAGCCACTTTAGTAGTTAGTAAAGTGGTTGCACCCACAAAACGTTGTCATTGATCCACCATGATGGGAGCTAGCACATGTTGACACACTGTGTGCATCTTCCAAATTTGGCAAAGTTCTGATGAAAAAACTTGGGGGTTACACACCCACAAATGTGTGATAAGTCGTTTGTGTGGTTTCATATTTTCCCTAAAACATCAATGATGTTCTTCATTTTTTTGTTGAACATCATTGATGTTTTTCTTTATATCATCTAGATCTCGATTGCACACCATTATCTCCCCGATGAGGACGTGTGCACTTTCACTGGTAAAATGTGATTCTTCTTCCACAACATCCACATCACCTAAAAAAAATACAAAAAGAAAAACGGGCTATTTTTAAGATGCAGGCAAACATTGATTAGCTTACCTGTAGCTGTGGTCTCCGACACTCACCTGTTGTGGTGACAAGTTCTCCAACTTCTACAATCTCTCCTTCCTCCTCTGCTTCTGGTGTTGGTATTTCCCCTTCTTTGGGAGGTGTGGGGTTCCTGGTGTCCACAGACGTCCCGAGTCTTCTCTCCCCTATGAGAATGTTCAAAAGGAATACTTAGCACACCAATCTATGAGGGCAGAAATAGGAAATATGAAACCTTGCTTGGAAGTGACATACAATAGTGGTTTGTGGCCAGGTTCAAAGGACAACAACATTAATTTTGTCACTTTGTAAAGGTGCAATACTTACTACCTTTTTGGTGCAAGTTTGTCAGATGGAGACACCCCTATAGTATCCACTGGAGCACATGTGTGGGACAACATAATAAAAAGTAGACATGTGCACAACAAAAAAATTCATTTATTTTCGTTTCGTTTTTTTCGTTTTCGAAAAAAAATTGTTTATTTTCGTTTCGCATTCGTATTTATTCGTACATTCGTAACATTTGTAGATTCGTAATCGGAGCATAATTCATAATTTTATGTAATGTGTATGCTATTATTACATTTTTACATTTTAATAATTTACAAATCGAAAAAAAAAGTTACGAATCGAAAAAAAAGTTACGAATTGGAAAAAAAAAGTTACAAATGTACGAATTTTTTCGTTCAATCCATTAGAAGCACGTTAAGCAATGCCATTGTAAGAGATAAGGAAAATTACGATTCGAAAAAAAAAAAAAAAAAGTTACGAATGTATGAATTTTTTTCGTTCATTTTCGTTCCTGTTTTAGTTTTTCGGATTTTCTTCATTCGTACATTCGTTGTTTCTAATTATTTTTTTGGGATTTTCGTTGTTTTCCAGGTTCGTTCGATTCGAATGATTCGTTAGGCCCATACTTCCCATCATAGTCGCTCCTCTTCAATATGTCCACCATCTCCAACATTTCTCCAAAAGACATATTTGACGCCTTAAATTTTAGCCTCCATGATCGGGACGTTTCTGCCTCCGGGCTTTCCTCGTCCTCCTCCTCGTTGCTGGAATAGTTAGGGCGCACCTGCTGTGTCCCCGCCATGTGCTCTCCCCACTGCGCCGTAAAGAGAAGGGGAATAGGGGAATAGACCAGAAAGATCGTCAGGGGCGGGCAGAGTTTCACGCATGCGCACTGTATATAAAACGTCACACGCGTGTGTCGTACCGACGATCTGTGAGCAGAGGGGAGAGAGAGCTGACGCACGAGATGATCGCTATAACGAAGGTATAATTTTAACTTGGTACATCACTAGCCTAGACTGCTTATACGTTGAGGCTTATTTATGGAGAAGGTTAGGAGAGTTTAGCCTGACATTATTTAGTGTTTTGTCTGGTGTTGTGTCTTGCAGAGAATATGGATGGCTTCAATGACGTCAGCTTCCTCCCCCTGTTCATTGATAAGTTCAGGGAGATGCCCCTTTTGTGGCAGGCCAAGCACCCACTGTACAGCAACAAACTAAAGAGGCGGGCAGTGATGAAGAAACTGCTGGAATTTGTAACGCCGGTGATCCCCATGGCAACCATTGATAAGTTAATAACCAAAATTGGCAGCCTGAGGAGTACGTATTTCAGGGAGCGCAATAAGGTCCTGAAGTCCCAAGCATCTGGAGCTGCAGCAGATGAGGTCTATGTCCCCAGGCTGTGGTACTACAAGAGGCTCCATTTTCTCAAAGACCAGGCTGATGTCAGGGAATCACTCTCGACTCTTCCTTCCACGCTTCCTTCCACGCATTCCACCCCTGATGAGGCTTTCGAGGACCAACCTGGGCCTTCCAGTCAGGAAGATGTGGAGGAGCCCAGCTTGAGCCAGGTATAGTATTTTTCTACACTTTTTTTGTAGAAAAATGAATGATGTTCACTTAATTTAGGATCTAAAATTGCTTATTTACTAAAGTGTTTTACATATCAATAGACAGTAGTGTTGGAGACATTTTGGGCAAGAATCTGGTTTTCAATTTGTAAACATTTTGCAACAGTCAATAGCTGAAAATTGTGTGTGTTTGATGAACCAATAACTCAAACTATGTCCCTTTTTTTTTTTTTCCTTTTCCTTTTTTTTTTTTTTTTTTTCCTCCACCTCAGGAAACACCCAAGAGATTTTTTATTCAACTTAACGTTCATTTATATCTCTTGCATTGTAAACATCATTGTGGAAATTTTATATATATTTTTTTTTATTGAGAGAAAAAGGAAAAAAAAAACGAAGATATATATTCATTTTCATCAATCACTTATACCCATTACATATCTTTAATGTATTTATTGGATTTAAAAAAAAAAACATATTTCCCTCTCCCACCCATCACCCATCCCAACCCTACCCTCCGTGCCTCTCTTATTTATCCTCTCAGTTTATTCTTATATTTTTTAAATGTCCAGACTCTTTTTTTTAAGTTATTATTTCAGCATACCTCCAAGTCTGTTTGAAATCCTGCCAACCTTTCCATTTGATCATAGCATCTTCTCCTTCTTCTTTCCCATTAAATCGAAGTTTTTCCAGGTGGTACATCTCTCCCATCTTTCCTACCCATTCTAGTTCCGTCGGTGGCTCCTCTTGTTGCCACCTCCTAGGAATGAGTGCCTTTGCAGCATTCAGCATATGCGGGATTAAGGTCTTCATATATAATTTTATTGGGTCTACTGTATTATGAAATAAACATATCCAGGGGTCTTCAGTTATTTAAATACCAGTGATTTCATTTATAAGATCCAAAATATCTTTCCAATATTTCCTGATTTTTGGACATTGCCCGCCAAATGTGGGCCATAGTACCCCGTTGACCACATCCTCTCCAACAGGCCTGCGGGTTCCCAGGCTGAAATTTATTCATTTTATTAGGTGTAATGTGCCATCTTGAGAGACATTTGTAATTTGTTTCTGCGGATCTAGTGTCAATTGCTGATCTATGTGTTAACCTCAATATTTTTTTAAAATTGTATTTGTACCCATGTGTGCCCAATTCATTTCCCCATTTTATAAAGAATGAAGGTACCTTCGGCCGACCCTCTGCAAGGAGCATTTTATATATGCGGGATGTATCTTTTGTTACCCCTGTTCCTACACATATTTTCTCCAGGGATGTGTAATTATCCTTCGTTCTAATTGGGTGGGGGAGTTTCCCAACAAAGTTTGCCAGCTGAAGGTAGCGCCATTCATTTAACTTTATATGTGCTATATTTTGCTGTAATTCTATCAGTGGTTTGATTCTTCCCCTTTCTATCAAATCCCCCAGTTGTGTATTCTCTCCTATCCATTGACCCCCCATTTCTCTTTTTCCTGGTGGGAAATAATTATTATTTTTTAGTGGCATCAGTGGTGAATTATATTTCCAGCTATATTGTTTGTGCATTAAATCCCAAACTTTAAAAACGTGTCTAGTTATTTTTTGTGTATTTACTCCCATATCCCTATATTGGGGGCTCCATATCTCTACTCTTAGTTTTGCCTCACTTATGTAATTTTCTAATTGCACCCATTGTTTTTGACTTTCCTTTCGTGACCACTCTACAGCTCTTGACAATATCTTGACAATATCGCCGCGCGATAATACTTCTTTATATCGGGGACACTGAGACCCCCCTGATCTTTATTTTGCTTCAAGACGTCTCGTGCTATCCTGGGTTTCTTATTCTGCCATACAAATCTGTTTATAATAGCTTTTAGGGTTTGAAAATAATAATCAGGAAGAGGGATTGGGAGCATATGGAACTTATAAGTGATTTTAGGTAGAAGCAACATTTTCACGGTATTTATTCGACCTATCCACGAGAGAGGCCTATAACAGATTTTTTTAATTTCGTTCTTAATTTCATCTAATAACGGAATAAAGTTTTCGCTGTATAACTTTTCAATGGAATTTGCTAGTTTAATCCCCAGATATTTTAAACCCCTTTTCTTCCATGGAAACTGATAGTCTTTTTGTAACCCAAACGCTGTTTTTTTCCCAACGTTTATGTTTAGGATCTCTGACTTATTGACATTTATTTTGAAATTAGATATCTCACCATAATGTTTTAATACCTCAAGCAATCTTGGCATTGATGTATTAGGTTCAGTAATATAGAACAATAGATCATCGGCAAAGGCCGCTACTTTATGTTCGACCTCTCCTACTTTGATTCCTTTTATGTTGTTGTCTGATCTAATAGTTGCCAGTAGTGGTTCGATTGAAAGAACGAATAGCAACGGGGACAGGGGACATCCCTGCCTTGTCCCGTTGCTCATGGAAAACGGGGAAGAGTGGTCTCCGTTGATCTTTATTATTGCGGTCGGATTTTCATATAGAACTCCAATTCTCTGCAGCATTTTAGTGCCTAGACCCATATATTTTAGTGTCTCCATCATGAGCCCCTAGTCTACCCTGTCAAATGCTTTCTCAGCATCGATTGACAGGAATAGACCTGGAGGCCCATCTGTTTTTAATTTTTGTAATAATAATAGTGTTCGAATTCCGTTATCTCGTCCTTCCCTAGTTGTAACAAAGCCCGCCTGGTCTGCATGAATCAGTCCTTTCATATGGTTTTTCAGCCTATTTGCAAGAATTTTTAGCATATAGCTTTGTGTCGAAGTTAAGTAAGGATATCGGTCTAAAGCTTGAGCAGCAGCTGTCGTCTTTCCCCTCTTTTAAGATTACTGTTATTAGGGCTTTCTGTGCTTCGCGACTCAGTCCGTATTCTGTCCCTAACCCATTGAAATATCTACAAAGCCTTGGCACCAGGATCTTACTGAATCTCTTTAGGTACAGGATCGGGAATCCGTCCGGTCCCAGGCTTTTTCCCGACACTGTATCTGATATAGCTCTAGAGATTTCGGGTTCTGAGATGGGGGCTTCCAGGTCTTCTGTATTGTCTTGTGATAATCGGGGAATTCCTGCATTCCTCAGGAATTATATTATTTTATTCTTTTTTCCCGTGCCTATGTCCCCTTTATCTACATTATATAGGGTTTTGTAATAATGCTGGAAAACATCTGCAATGTCCTTGGTCTTATACACCAATTCACCTTGTTTATTACAAATTTTTTCTATATAATTCCTGGATTTTTTCGTCCTTAGAGATTTAGCTAGATGTTTTCCAATTTTATTACCCGAGAGATATTTGTCTTTCAAAATCGCGTTAAAAACTCTTTTTGTATCTTGTGTCAGTATATCTTTTAATTCTTCTCTTTTTATTATAAGGCAATGAAATATCTCCTGTTGATGTACCTCTGAGTTTTTATGGAGTTGCTCCAATTTAAATATTTCTTCGGTTGCTTTTTTAATTTTCTTTGTTCTATCCTTTGTTTTCCCTGAACCCATTGAGATAAAAATACCCCTTATATATGCCTTGTGTGTCTCCTGCGCGTGGGATGTACTATCTTCAAGTGGGTTCATACACAGGTTCAGATCTCCTGTCATTATTACTATCCCTCGCCTAAAATGGGTGAGGATCCGTACCATCTTCTTCATAAATTCTGTTGGCCTTTTATTTGGTGCATAGATGTTTCCTAAAGTAAATTCTGTTTTTCCAATAAATCCTCTTAAGAAAAGATACCTCCCCTCTGGGTCTACTAACCTTTCCTCTTCTTTAAACAATAGTCCCTCAGAAAATCCTATCGCCACTCCTTTAGCTTTTCTAGTAGTTGAATCCGCGTAGACCCAGATAGGATATTTTTTGGAATATAATTTTATATCAGCCCCTTGGAAGAGATGGGTTTCCTGGAGGAACACTATGTCTGCCTGGTAATATTTAAGTTCTTTCAATACTTTATGTCTTTTGGCAGGGTTGTTTAGTCCCCGGACATTATATGTTAAAAACTTAATCTAAGACTTTTCATTTTATTTTAAATTTTTTGAGAGAGGCACCCCCCCATTTTATTCCTTCCCCTAGCCCACCCCCAACCCCCCCTCCTCTCCCCTCCCCTCCTCCTCCCCCCAACCCCTCCATCCTCCTCCCCTCCACCTGGTCAATACTGACAACCAGGCCTTTTTTTGTGTAGATGAAAAACAAACAACCACCGCTCCAAGACTCTCCTTACAAGCGAATGCTCCTGCTCCTGTGTGGGAGCCCCAGGTGCTGGCTAATAGCACAATGATTAGAAATCAAAAGGAAGAACTCCGGACAGCCGCACACCGGGAAAATAAAATCCAAAGGGTTTATTTAAAAGCAAAAAGACACTACAATCCAAACACGGCAAAAAGGGGGGTACAGAGCTGACGCGTTTCGCACTGTATTTCAGTGCTTACTCATAGCTGATATACTCTCAAATGGACATCAAATATATATGGTTACAACGTATAGGTCACATAATTACATGATCGAAAAAAGCTGTGGCAAACAAGCAGAGTCTGATGTTGATTGGATTTCAAGATGTGCAGCTGAAATGGACCATGAGACCGAGTATAACCAATTAAAAAGACAAGCAAATTAAAAACTTATAGTGAAGAAACCGGGAAATTTGAAATATCGTATGAAACAATTCTATTTTGTGTAAATAAATAAACTACAATTCTTTTTTATGTGAATAAATAAATAAGCCAGAATGCATGGGTGAGTGCGTTGAATTGCTTCAGAAACTCAAATACTATAGTGGAGTCTTGAAAGGTATGTGCATTTTGCAATTCTTTTTTATGTGAATAAATAAATAAAAGAGCCAGAATGCATGGGTGAGTGCGTTAAATTGCTTCAAAAACTCAAAAGACTATAGTGGAGTCTTGAAAAGTATGTGCATTTTGCAGGTGCATTTTGCAATTCTTTTTTATGTGAAAAAATAAATAAGCCAGAATGCATGGGTGAGTGCGTTAAATTGCTTCAAAAACTCAAAGACTATAGTGAAGTCTTGAAAAGTATGTGCATTTTGCAGGTGCATTTTGCAATTCTTTTTTATGTGAAAAAATAAATAAGCCAGAATGCATGGGTGAGTGCGTTAAATTTCTTCAGAAACTCAAATACTATAGTGGAGTCTTGAAAAGTATGTGCATTTTGCAGGTGTATTTAGCAATTCTTTTTTATGTGAATAAATAAATAAATAAAGCCAGAATGCATGGGTGAGTGCGTTAAGTTGCTTCAGAAACTCAAAGACTATAGTGGAGTCTTGGAAAGTATGTGCATTTTGCAGGTGTATTTTGCAATTCTATTTTGTGTGAACAAATAAATAAAATAAAAGAGCCAGAATGCATGGGTGAGTGCGTTAAATTGCTTCAGAAACTCAAAGATTATAGTGGAGTCTTGGAAAGTATGTGCATTTTGCAGGTGTATTGATATCAGTTGACGTTAAACGGTGTGTAAAGTGTAATCACAGTGGTTCAATCATATGTATGAATGAACCAACATAATGGATAATGGATGGGCAAATAATTAATAAATAAATGAGTGTTAACCGAATTCCTTGAGCAAAGCCCATTGAGCAGCACATGTGGAAATCCAAAAATATTTACAAAAACTGATACATTCATAGTGATAGCAGTATACATTGTGTAGTGAAAGTGACAGTATTTCCTGAAGGATTAATATCAAATCAATACATTTGTGCTATATTGTATAAATCAATACATCAGTATTATATTGTGTGCACATGGTGGTCTTTTCCCATAGTAATCCCATTTGTAGAAATGGCAAAAATTGGGTGACACACTAACAGCAAAAAACCTTTGAATAGTAAAACATTAAATCTGAATGGAATCGGCAGCTGTAAAACCTATGGAAGATGTATCCATATCGCCTAATCATCATTGTTAATGTAATAGTGCCCCATTGGTAACCTGCACGAGACACAGACCGCTGTGTCTTGATAATTGGTTTATTGCAGAATCCTGCTTGCTACACACAAATGAAGCCGATGTTGAGCCTTTATTGGTTACTCTATGTGTGTAGAAGATGTACGGTCAGTAACTGGAATTCATCGCTTTGAGAACTAGTTAAAGTAAGAAATTAACCCTATCAGAAGGTATCGGCCATCACATTTAAAATGGGACTTTGACCGATATCGATGTGTGTATGGGGCACTGAGATTTAGAGATATCGCGGAAACTGGCAAAAACTAGTGGAAAGGAGGAGGAGAAGACAGCCTAGTTTATCCTTACAGACGGAGATCAACCATTACCAATGTTTATCTGTAATCTGGATGTTTAAGAAGCATATCTCATAGCCTTATATGCCTATATGGCTGTATATGGTGGAAAACTTTATAGGGGAGGGATATGACATCCGAAAAGATGTGTGTGAAGCACATGATAGGTCTTGTAATTACATTAGGATCCAAAGAGAAAAGAAAAAGGCGAAAGGATTTTATCACTCATAAAAGTGGGAAACATCCCATTCAAAATTCAAACCTGACGGAATTCTCGTATTGAAAATGAAGATCCAATAAACTTCACGTTTACATAATAGACGGAATTTGTCCCCTCCCCGTTTAGGCGTTACTATCTTTTCAACCCCTTGCATAACCAAACTGGAAACATCCTTTGCATGCACCAGGTTCCAATGTTTAGCTACATTGGTAGAATGATTTTTGGTAATGTCATGCAAGTGGTCGTATAGCCGGTCCTTCAAACGGCGTGTAGTGCGACCAACATATTGAATGTGACAACTGGTGCATGTAATGATGTAAACCAGGAATGACGTATTGCAGTTGATAAAAGTGCATATTTCGTGCGTTTTTTTATTGGTACAGGACTTAATATCAGGTCCAGTTTTTATGTGTGTACAGTATGCGCACCCTTTTTGGCCACATTTAAAATTGCCTTTGAAGTGAAGCCAATTGGGTTTGGGCTGATGAGAAAGAAACAGACTGGGTGATAAAGAATTGCCTAGAGTAGGGGCCCTCCGTGAGACTACCTTGATGCCGTTCGTCAAAACACTAGTGTATGCTGGATCTCCATACAAGACAGGAAGGTATCTCATAATGATATTTTTGATGTTAACATATTCAGTGCTATATGGCGTAGAAAAAACGGGTATTTTATCTATAGACAATGATGACTTGTGGGGGTGTTGATTACGGGGCTTGTCTTTTAGCAAACTGTCCCTTGAGATTAGACTAACAGCTGTGTAGGCCTTGTCTATATTGGTACTAAGATATCCTCTGCTTGCAAATCTTGATGCCATAAGTTTGGCTTCAGCATGAAAGGTTATCTGCAGCACATCAGAAACCTTTCATGCTGAAGCCAAACTTATGGCATCAAGATTTGCAAGCAGAGGATATCTTAGTACCAATATAGACAAGGCCTACACAGCTGTTAGTCTAATCTCAAGGGACAGTTTGCTAAAAGACAAGCCCCGTAATCAACACCCCCACAAGTCATCATTGTCTATAGATAAAATACCCGTTTTTTCTACGCCATATAGCACTGAATATGTTAACATCAAAAATATCATTATGAGATACCTTCCTGTCTTGTATGGAGATCCAGCATACACTAGTGTTTTGACGAACGGCATCAAGGTAGTCTCACGGAGGGCCCCTACTCTAGGCAATTCTTTATCACCCAGTCTGTTTCTTTCTCATCAGCCCAAACCCAATTGGCTTCACTTCAAAGGCAATTTTAAATGTGGCCAAAAAGGGTGCGCATACTGTACACACATAAAAACTGGACCTGATATTAAGTCCTGTACCAATAAAAAAACGCACGAAATATGCACTTTTATCAACTGCAATACGTCATTCCTGGTTTACATCATTACATGCACCAGTTGTCACATTCAATATGTTGGTCGCACTACACGCCGTTTGAAGGACCGGCTATACGACCACTTGCATGACATTACCAAAAATCATTCTACCAATGTAGCTAAACATTGGAACCTGGTGCATGCAAAGGATGTTTCCAGTTTGGTTATGCAAGGGGTTGAAAAGATAGTAACGCCTAAACGGGGAGGGGACAAATTCCGTCTATTATGTAAACGTGAAGTTTATTGGATCTTCATTTTCAATACGAGAATTCCGTCAGGTTTGAATTTATATGGATCTTCATTTTCAATACGAGAATTCCGTCAGGTTTGAATTTTGAATGGGATGTTTCCCACTTTTATGAGTGATAACTACACTCCCACCTACTCAACCTCCAGATACACATACCAGTTAGGATCTACATGTACCTCATTCATCCCAACACTGCAATCAAGGGAATCTCGCTTTTTTACAACACTTTGAACTCCAAACTGGAGTTTACTAAATCTCCATCTATGAGGACATGGGAAATTGACTTGAAGGCTACTTTCTCACTGGAACAGTGGCAAAACGCAATTAAAATATCACACACAGCTACCAAGTGCGCCAATCTATGGGAACTTACCAGCAAACTTCTTTTAAGGTGGTACTTAACCCCCACTAGGCTAGCGGGATTCCAACAACATACGTCACCTCTTTGTTGGAGACAATGTGGCCATAGGGGAACGCTAACACACATAATGTGGGAGTGCCCGACCATACTGAAACTTTGGACTCAGGTATTTGAGGTAATTAGAGATATAACTAAAACCCACACTGAATGCGACCCTGCACTAGCATTACTGTCATTAAACATGGAAAAATTCCCCTGCACACATGGGAAAATTGTTTTTCACATCATATCCAGCACCAAATTAAAATCCTTTCGCCTTTTTCTTTTCTCTTTGGATCCTAATGTAATTACAAGACCTATCATGTGCTTCACACACATCTTTTCGGATGTCATATCCCTCCCCTATAAAGTTTTCCACCATATACAGCCATATAGGCATATAAGGCTATGAGATATGCTTCTTAAACATCCAGATTACAGATAAACATTGGTAATGGTTGATCTCCGTCTGTAAGGATAAACTAGGCTGTCTTCTCCTCCTCCTTTCCACTAGTTTTTGCCAGTTTCCGCGATATCTCTAAATCTCAGTGCCCCATACACACATCGATATCGGTCAAAGTCCCATTTTAAATGTGATGGCCGATACCTTCTGATAGGGTTAATTTCTTACTTTAACTAGTTCTCAAAGCGATGAATTCCAGTTACTGACCGTACATCTTCTACACACATAGAGTAACCAATAAAGGCTCAACATCGGCTTCATTTGTGTGTAGCAAGCAGGATTCTGCAATAAACCAATTATCAAGACACAGCGGTCTGTGTCTCGTGCAGGTTACCAATGGGGCACTATTACATTAACAATGATGATTAGGCGATATGGATACATCTTCCATAGGTTTTACAGCTGCCGATTCCATTCAGATTTAATGTTTTACTATTCAAAGGTTTTTTGCTGTTAGTGTGTCACCCAATTTTTGCCATTTCTACAAATGGGATTACTATGGGAAAAGACCACCATGTGCACACAATATAATACTGATGTATTGATTTATACAATATAGCACAAATGTATTGATTTGATATTAATCCTTCAGGAAATACTGTCACTTTCACTACACAATGTATACTGCTATCACTATGAATGTATCAGTTTTTGTAAATATTTTTGGATTTCCACATGTGCTGCTCAATGGGCTTTGCTCAAGGAATTCGGTTAACACTCATTTATTTATTAATTATTTGCCCATCCATTATCCATTATGTTGGTTCATTCATACATATGATTGAACCACTGTGATTACACTTTACACACCGTTTAACGTCAACTGATATCAATACACCTGCAAAATGCACATACTTTCCAAGACTCCACTATAATCTTTGAGTTTCTGAAGCAATTTAACGCACTCACCCATGCATTCTGGCTCTTTTATTTTATTTATTTGTTCACACAAAATAGAATTGCA
Organism: Lithobates sylvaticus; assembly: GCA_028564925.1. Taxonomy (NCBI): domain Eukaryota; kingdom Metazoa; phylum Chordata; class Amphibia; order Anura; family Ranidae; genus Lithobates; species Lithobates sylvaticus. The sequence continues at coordinate 299,247,509 of CM053026.1, forward strand.
AAATACACCTGCAAAATGCACATACTTTCCAAGACTCCACTATAGTCTTTGAGTTTCTGAAGCAACTTAACGCACTCACCCATGCATTCTGGCTTTATTTATTTATTTATTCACATAAAAAAGAATTGCTAAATGCACCTGCAAAATGCACATACTTTTCAAGACTCCACTATAGTATTTGAGTTTCTGAAGAAATTTAACGCACTCACCCATGCATTCTGGCTTATTTATTTTTTCACATAAAAAAGAATTGCAAAATGCACCTGCAAAATGCACATACTTTTCAAGACTTCACTATAGTCTTTGAGTTTTTGAAGCAATTTAACGCACTCACCCATGCATTCTGGCTTATTTATTTTTTCACATAAAAAAGAATTGCAAAATGCACCTGCAAAATGCACATACTTTTCAAGACTCCACTATAGTCTTTTGAGTTTTTGAAGCAATTTAACGCACTCACCCATGCATTCTGGCTCTTTTATTTATTTATTCACATAAAAAAGAATTGCAAAATGCACATACCTTTCAAGACTCCACTATAGTATTTGAGTTTCTGAAGCAATTCAACGCACTCACCCATGCATTCTGGCTTATTTATTTATTCACATAAAAAAGAATTGTAGTTTATTTATTTACACAAAATAGAATTGTTTCATACGATATTTCAAATTTCCCGGTTTCTTCACTATAAGTTTTTAATTTGCTTGTCTTTTTAATTGGTTATACTCGGTCTCATGGTCCATTTCAGCTGCACATCTTGAAATCCAATCAACATCAGACTCTGCTTGTTTGCCACAGCTTTTTTCGATCATGTAATTATGTGACCTATACGTTGTAACCATATATATTTGATGTCCATTTGAGAGTATATCAGCTATGAGTAAGCACTGAAATACAGTGCGAAACGCGTCAGCTCTGTACCCCCCTTTTTGCCGTGTTTGGATTGTAGTGTCTTTTTGCTTTTAAATAAACCCTTTGGATTTTATTTTCCCGGTGTGCGGCTGTCCTTTTTATTTTCCCGGTGTGCGGCTGTCCGGAGTTCTTCCTTTTGATTTCTAAGGGTCCCTCAGAGAATCCCCAACTGTATTTTACATTTTCTGTCCGCATTTGATTTAACAGTGGTCTAAGAAGCCATCTTCTGGCCAGTGTTTGTGGAGAAAGATCCATATAAATCTGGAGCTCTGATCCACCAAATTTTAGTGGGGGTTTTCCTCTTAACTTAGTCCATATTTCAGTTTTTTCTAGATAGTCCTGGAATCTGACGAGAATGTCTCTGGGCGAATCTGTAATATGTTGGGGTTTTCTAACTCTATGTATCCTCTCGGTTTGTAACTCCCAGTCTGATCCTTTATTAATAATCTGATTAAACATTTCATTTATAATTTTTCTAAGGTCTTCTCCCTTTTCTTCTGGGAGGGCGCGTATTCTTAGATTCTGCCTTCTGCTCTGATTTTCCTGTTCCTCCAGTTTGTATAACATCTGTCTTTAGTTTGTCTTCATCCTCCTAAATTGGTCCTTAAAGTCGGACAACTCTTGTGCCTGTTTGTCTATTTTATTCTCTGCTTCTTCTAATCGGGTGAGAAGATGGCTTAGATCTGTTCGTAGTGCTGTTATTTCACCTTTTATTGAATTTTCCATTTTTGTTAGCATTTCAGACATCACTGTCTTAGTTAAAGCCTGGGTATTTTCGTTCTGGTCTTCCATCCTACTACTATCTATTTCACTTTCTGTAGTGGTGTTACCTCCTGATGCCTCATAGGTCTCCTCCTTCTTCTTTCCCTGTTTAGCCGGTTGTTTTTCTATACTCAGACTTTTGGGGCTCAGTCCCTGCACCATATATTGTTTAATTGTACTTGTATTTACTTTTTCCTTCGTTGTTTTAAGTTCAGCTCCTTTTGTGGTTTTACCTTTCATGCCTAATTTTTTATTAGTGGCCTTACGTTTCCCCAGTTTACCAGTAATCTCATATAAGAGAAAGGAGAAAAAAAGGAAAAAAGGGGCGGAAGGCAAGGAATGGACCGCTTATATGGAATAAATAGTCCTTATATAGTAATCTCTTCGGATACGGGTTGAGGTTATTTTAATAAGACCTCAATGTTTAAAGGATGACGGATCGGCTTCAGCTGGATAGACCACCGTGGGTCTTTTATTTTCCCATCTCTCGCTCCAAGGGAGAGAAGATGAGCAACAGAAGGGGGTGACGTGAAACAAGGTGATAAGATCTCCCTTTTAATTGATATTACTGCTGTTTTCCTTCACCTGCTCTCCAAGGGGGACGGCGAAAGGGTGCATAGATGGAGATTTGCTTTCTTATCGTTTGTTATATCAGAGAATATTTTACGTCGAATAGGAACTTTCGGTTATCTCCTGATTTTATTCATTGAGGAAGTTCAAATGGGTGCTGTATCTCAGTATGATATCCCCTGGTGGCCTTTTTTGTGTCTAGTTAACCTCAGTAGTATCCTCTTATCCTGGGGGGTCAAGCCTCTTATATGCGTTAACAAAGTGCATCTACCATTGTCCACTAGAGCCTCTCCAGGGCAGATATCCTATTGTCTATCCATACACGTACTTATCCGTGGGTTCCTTTGAAATAAGAAAGAAATTACCGGGATTTAAATTTTATTTGATGGTTTTTAGGGGGCATGCCCAGCGAAAGATTTATTTTCTTCGTTTTCCCTTCGTCTTTGTCGCGGATGAAGCGTTTGCGTTGTCAAGCCATCTGATGCGGCCCTTCCCGATGAGGACCCTCACCCCGGACCAGAGGGTCTTCAATTACCGGCTGTCCAGAGCCCACAGAACGCCTTTGGGATCAAGGCCAGCCGCTTCCGCCTCTTTTTGACACCTATCAACATGGCGGAATATAAACTGAACCACATTGTGCTTTCCTGCTGCATATTGCACAACTTCTTAAAGCGACATAGCACCAACTATGTTGTGTCTGTTGGCCCTGATGCAGATATGCCTACAAATGACAACCTCACAGCCCTTCAAGCTGCACGTCCTGGCTTGCCCCCCCTAAATGCCCGCAAAGTCCGCAAGAGGTATATGGAGTACTTTGTGGGTAGGGGGGCCATTGATATGCCTGACGATGTGCGAGAGGCATTTTTTAATAAATTTATTTTGGAACCTGAACTAAGATTTCTTTTCATTTACTGCTTGTGTTTCTTGTAGGTGTGTTCTAGCTTATTTTTTTTTTTATTTTTTTTTTGGGCCTTTATATTCAACAGTGGGAATGCACTTTCTTGGCGAGAGGAGGTTTACTGTCTCTTCTTCCTAAAAATAATCTTCTCATGTTGTGGGTCTGATACATAATAGTTTTTCTAGGTAAGGTATGTAGTGCATAACTGACCCCAAAAATACTCCTTTTCATCACCATGACAGAAATGTGTGTATTCCTGAAAATGGCGTGATAGGTGGTTTATTCCAAAGCACTGTGGGTGTCATTTCCAAAAGACAAATCCACTATGCACTACAAGTGCACTGCAAAAGTGCACCGGAAACTGCACTTGGAGTGCAAAGTGGAATAGCCTTTAGTAAATAACACCCATTGTCACCATATTCATTTACTTTTGACGCAAATAATGCTTTTGGGGTTTGAAATAAGGTAGCCACACATTGTTGAGATGGTAAAATTTTACTTCAAACACATTCACAAGTGCCTTTCAAAAAGGCTTTTGGAAACTCAAAAGATCTTTGGTCTTTAGAACATTCTTTACTAACTTGGCGCATTTGTGTAAACCAGGCATGTAGCAAAGCAAAACATACTGAAAACAGGAACTAACAAAGTTCAACTTTGAAAAGTGAAGACAAGATCAGACATGACTATGTCCAAACTGTGTTTGATCGTGCCTTCATCACATGGGGTGTCACCCCTGGAAAAGCTAAATTTAGAACATGCACACAATTTGGGGATCAAAATGGGCATTTGATGCAAGAACACATGCCTAGAATGTCCAAATGTGCAATCTCCCATCATGGGGATCAATCTACGTGTTTTGGGGGTGCAACCCCTTCACCTCAGCCACTTTAGTAGTTAGTAAAGTGGTTGCACCCACAAAACGTTGTCATTGATCCACCATGATGGGAGCTAGCACATGTTGACACACTGTGTGCATCTTCCAAATTTGGCAAAGTTCTGATGAAAAAACTTGGGGGTTACACACCCACAAATGTGTGATAAGTCGTTTGTGTGGTTTCATATTTTCCCTAAAACATCAATGATGTTCTTCATTTTTTGTTGAACATCATTGATGTTTTTCTTGATATCATCTAGATCTCGATTGCACACCATTATCTCCCCGATGAGGACGTGTGCACTTTCACTGGTAAAATGTGATTCTTCTTCCACAACATCCACATCACCTAAAAAAAATACAAAAAGAAAAACGGGCTATTTTTAAGATGCAGGCAAACATTGATTAGCTTACCTGTAGCTGTGGTCTCCGACACTCACCTGTTGTGGTGACAAGTTCTCCAACTTCTACAATCTCTCCTTCCTCCTCTGCTTCTGGTGTTGGTATTTCCCCTTCTTTGGGAGGTGTGGGGTTCCTGGTGTCCACAGACGTCCCGAGTCTTCTCTCCCCTATGAGAATGTTCAAAAGGAATACTTAGCACACCAATCTATGAGGGCAGAAATAGGAAATATGAAACCTTGCTTGGAAGTGACATACAATAGTGGTTTGTGGCCAGGTTCAAAGGACAACAACATTAATTTTGTCACTTTGTAAAGGTGCAATACTTACTACCTTTTTGGTGCAAGTTTGTCAGATGGAGACACCCCTATAGTATCCACTGGAGCACATGTGTGGGACAACATAATAAAAAGTAGACATGTGCACAACAAAAAAATTCATTTATTTTCGTTTCGTTTTTTTTCGTTTTCGAAAAAAAATTGTTTATTTTCGTTTCGCATTCGTATTTATTCGTACATTCGTAACATTTGTAGATTCGTAATCGGAGCATAATTCATAATTTTATGTAATGTGTATGCTATTATTACATTTTAATAATTTACAAATCGAAAAAAAAAGTTACGAATCGAAAAAAAAGTTACGAATTGGAAAAAAAAAAGTTACAAATGTACGAATTTTTTCGTTCAATCCATTAGAAGCACGTTAAGCAATGCCATTGTAAGAGATAAGGAAAATTACGATTCGAAAAAAAAAAAAAAAAAAGTTACGAATGTATGAATTTTTTTCGTTCATTTTCGTTCCTGTTTTAGTTTTTCGGATTTTCTTCATTCGTACATTCGTTGTTTCTAATTATTTTTTTGGGATTTTCGTTGTTTTCCAGGTTCGTTCGATTCGAATGATTCGTTAGGCCCATACTTCCCATCATAGTCGCTCCTCTTCAATATGTCCACCATCTCCAACATTTCTCCAAAAGACATATTTGACGCCTTAAATTTTAGCCTCCATGATCGGGACGTTTCTGCCTCCGGGCTTTCCTCGTCCTCCTCCTCGTTGCTGGAATAGTTAGGGCGCACCTGCTGTGTCCCCGCCATGTGCTCTCCCCACTGCGCCGTAAAGAGAAGGGGAATAGGGGAATAGACCAGAAAGATCGTCAGGGGCGGGCAGAGTTTCACGCATGCGCACTGTATATAAAACGTCACACGCGTGTGTCGTACCGACGATCTGTGAGCAGAGGGGAGAGAGAGCTGACGCACGAGATGATCGCTATAACGAAGGTATAATTTTAACTTGGTACATCACTAGCCTAGACTGCTTATACGTTGAGGCTTATTTATGGAGAAGATTAGGAGAGTTTAGCCTGACATTATTTAGTGTTTTGTCTGGTGTTGTGTCTTGCAGAGAATATGGATGGCTTCAATGACGTCAGCTTCCTCCCCCTGTTCATTGATAAGTTCAGGGAGATGCCCCTTTTGTGGCAGGCCAAGCACCCACTGTACAGCAACAAACTAAAGAGGCGGGCAGTGATGAAGAAACTGCTGGAATTTGTAACGCCGGTGATCCCCATGGCAACCATTGATAAGTTAATAACCAAAATTGGCAGCCTGAGGAGTACGTATTTCAGGGAGCGCAATAAGGTCCTGAAGTCCCAAGCATCTGGAGCTGCAGCAGATGAGGTCTATGTCCCCAGGCTGTGGTACTACAAGAGGCTCCATTTTCTCAAAGACCAGGCTGATGTCAGGGAATCACTCTCGACTCTTCCTTCCACGCTTCCTTCCACGCATTCCACCCCTGATGAGGCTTTCGAGGACCAACCTGGGCCTTCCAGTCAGGAAGATGTGGAGGAGCCCAGCTTGAGCCAGGTATAGTATTTTTCTACACTTTTTTTGTAGAAAAATGAATGATGTTCACTTAATTTAGGATCTAAAATTGCTTATTTACTAAAGTGTTTTACATATCAATAGACAGTAGTGTTGGAGACATTTTGGGCAAGAATCTGGTTTTCAATTTGTAAACATTTTGCAACAGTCAATAGCTGAAAATTGTGTGTGTTTGATGAACCAATAACTCAAACTATGTCCCTTTTTTTTTTTTTCCTTTTCCTTTTTTTTTTTTTTTTCCTCCACCTCAGGAAACACCCAAGAGATTTTTTATTCAACTTAACGTTCATTTATATCTCTTGCATT
>CM053026.1:299254606-299342106 GCA_028564925.1 Lithobates sylvaticus
TACAATAGCCACCTACATGAGTGACAGGGCAAAAAATTGTTCAATTGTGTCAGAGATTTCAGGCCAGTTGAACACAATTGATCATTAGGAAGTATTATTGAGGGAGGAGGCTTTGATTACAACCCAGGAGGGAATTCAGGGTTGCCTGTGAGTGATGTTAGTGGACTTATGTTAGAAGATAATAAAGGAATGTTGAGTAAGTGGTCCCAAATAAGAGTTGCTAGAACACATGAAGATATAAAATTTCCCTGAGGACGTAAAGAGGGCAAGATCTACTGCAAAGACACAAGAGGGTAAGGCAATTTGTACCCATAATTGGTTATGAAACCAATCTAATACTTGAGCTATGTGAACCGCTTCATAAAAATGACCCATATGGGGTAAGCTCACTCCTCCCAGATGTTTGGGCCTGGTTAAGGTGTCATAATCGATTATGGCATGAGAATCAGCCAAAATATAACACACAAATAAAGATTTTAGGGAACTAAAGAAGTAATGTGGGTGGTTTATTGGTACAGTTTGAAAAATAGATAGGATACAGGGCAAAATATCAATTTTCAGGGGAGCCATCCTCCTGAACCATGAATAATTAATAATAAGTCTGCTATTTACAAATGACAGTAAAGGTTTATAGTTTAAATCATAAAGAGATTCAAGGTTAGATGGAATTTGAATACCTAAGTATTTAATAGCTTTAGTTTTACAAATAAAGGGTAAAGAATCCCACAACATTGAAACAATCGAGTCTGGTATGGTAATATTTAGAGCATTCATTTTTATGCATATTCACTCTAAAATTTCTATATTGGCCAAAGGTTTTAAGCTTGTGCATTAGGGCTGAAAAATCTGTGTTGGGGTTAGAGATGTAGAGTAATAAGTCATCAATGTACCTAATTCTATCTCTCTTTGGCCTATGGCTAGACCGTGACTAGAAGGGTTGGATCCAATGGCATTTGCCAGGTGTTTCATAGCCAGAATATAGAGATAAGGTGGATATAAATGGGGTCAGATAAAATACCGTTGAACCCTAGCCAGGAGTGAGTCAAATAGGGCCATAATTTTAGTTAGTAGGCTAGGGGGTGGGGGCACCAATTAGTGTGAGACAAGCAAAAATTAAGTCGCAGGATATGCGGTCAAATGCCTTCTCGGCGTCTACTTCTAAGAGACAAAGATGGAGATGTTTTTTTTCTTTGCATAGTTCAAGAGGGTAATCATTTTTATGGTGTTATCCCTCGCTTCTCTGCTAGGGACAAACCCTACTTGGTCCCAGTGGACCAGTGAGGGAATATAAGATTGAAGTCTATGGGCTATCATTTTTGCATACTGTATATTTTTAAATCAACGTTAATAAGAGAGACCATTCGATAACTACTACATGATGTTGGGTCTTTATTAGGTTTCTGTATAACAGTTATGAAAGCTTCTTGTGATTATCCCTTTACCCTTCCCTCTCACTCCCATTGCTTCCCTCCCCTTCTTTCTCTCCGTCAGTGAGGTGTGTGTCAGGTTTCAGGACATTTATCGGGAGTGGAAGCTCAGAAGGGCCATCTACAAAGAAAGAGTCTTGGTCCTTAAAGCAGGACAACATACCAGGAGCTACTCCATCTCTGTGAGAGGGGAAGGAGACACTCGTAAAAGGCTGCCGGACCCCTGATATTATCTGTAGACGGGACTACAGGAGAGGTAGTCACAGATATGCTGGAACACCTATAGACTGCAAGTGGGCAGCTGGGTTAGGGTGGGTTATCCCATTGACTGCCAATACAGGGCTGCAGCTTCGGGTGCCTAACTAGCAAGAGTTATGGACACTAACGTGTGCTGCACCTGTCATTTTCCCCTTTGTTTTGTTCGTTGAAAAAAATAGGACTTCTCTTTAGAAGCCAAAAAGAAAGTGGTTTGGCCTATGGACACTTGAAAATCTTTACTGGCGTGTATGCTCAGGTTGCATCCTGCAAGAGTCTTTTAGACTTCTTTTGAGGGGATGGCAGTCCTGACAGAAGTACCCATGCCAACTTAGTTTCTTGATCAGTCTGTCAGCCGACCAAGGATTATAACCCCCTTTGTCGGTTGAAGTGTTACCTTATTAGTTTAAATGTAGACTAGGATGTCTATTTCTTTTTGTTTTCTTTTAGGAACATTCGGATGTGACGGCTGTCTATCCTTGGCAACGGAAACAGATGAATACCTGCGGTAACCAAAGTATTTCTCCCTCGGGGGCAGTGCTTTGGTTCCGTTTGTATGGATTGTTAACTATTGGGACCTATAGTTAGGTAATGTTGTATGTGTTGTACAGAACTAATGTTGTGTTGTTTGTATATAATTTATCTATGTTACTATTTTGCTACACACACCACACAAAAAGAAGTATATGAAATGCCTCGCTTTTCAAGGGAAAGAAAGAGTAGTAGAGTTCTCCAGTTTGTGGATCCTTTCTTCTACAACTGAGGACTGTTATGATTTCAGAGGGGGGTGTATGTAGCTCCCACCCCAGTTAGGTGGGAGCTTAATATGTTTCTGTAGGTAGTGATAGGTAAATTTAGCCTGGGCCTTGCACTTTTTTTAGGCCTGGTTGTTTATTTGGGAGAGGAGAGTGCTAGAATAGAGGGGTGTGTGGCCACCTACACTCAGAGAGATCCCCTCAGCTTTTCAGTGGAAATGTTCTGGAAGGGAGGCAGGACTTGGGACTGGAGTAGCAGGCAGCTTATGTGGAGAGCTCTGGACCAATCATTAAATTGTATTGGCAGGGGCAGGACTCACATCTCAGCTGGGGATCACATGCCTCCGGAGAGAGGAGGGAGGAGAGAGGAGAGAGATGTAGAGCATGGAGCAGGCTTGATTCCCATTAGGCTGTGATCGCCTCCATTTTGCTTTTTAGAGCACGTGGCTCCTACCAAGATCACCATCACCGCTCGTTAAGAGCGTCTGATTCCTACCTTGGTTATATGGTTCACACGTTTTAGTTATACACTATCACGTATCTTTAAGATTAGTACATTTTTTCTATTGTCTAGCGTACATATCAGCGTCACCCTCCTCGTCCCTGAAGATCGGTTGACTTGGCTGTTTTCACAAAGTGCACCAGACTAGTATTGTTTGTAAGTGTTACACGTTTTTCACGTAGTGTACATATGACTAATGTCCACACTTTTTTTTTCAAATTATATTCGAACACCCAATAATGGCCGAGATTTTATATTTTCGTCTGTAATGAGTGTTCTCACACGTTTTATCTAGCGCCACACTTTTGCCTACATAGAAAATACAGATTGCCTGGTGTTTGTGAAACTTTGCATGGGAGGGAAGAACGGGGCCTATTAACATAAGGTAATGAACAACTTTGCAGCTCCCAAGGGAGTAGTGAGCTACATATATAAGATTTTATTGAAAAAATTACAGTATAATGGTAAATAACGTTTTAAATTGCCAAAACAAATTTATAATGTGTATAATGTAAAAGTTACATGGCTGTACTTCATATTGTGATTGCCAATAATTATAGGAGAAGTCATGCATGAGGTCATTTGGCTGGGCTTCGCCCGTTTTCAGCAGAGAGTGGTCTGAAATCCGCTCTCTGCTGACTTTACACAGATCAGTCCAGGCACCGCATCACCCTGACTCTGGAAGTCTGGATCCGCCAGGTGCCTGAACTGATAGCTGTCTGAGCCTCTCAGCGCCCCTCCACAGCTCAGCACTCCAGTGAGCGTGGAGAAGCAGAGTGGAGAGCCACTGACTTATAGGCAGCAGCTCTCTGATTGGGGATCTGTGAGAACCGAGCCATCAGCGATGTTTGATCGCTCTGTTCTCAGTGCAGAGGCGTCATGGGACAGATGCAGCATCGGTCCCATGCTGCATCCACCTAGGTAAGTATATTGGGCAAAAAAGAAGAAATACCATACTTCTCTTTTAATGCGGTTTTCCGTGCCAAAAAATACATTTTAAGTCTGCAGCTACAAATCCAGTAGCTGGTGACTTTTAATATATGGACACTTACCTGTCCAGGGAGCCCGCGATGTCTGCACCCCTGCAGATTTTCAGATCTGCTGTTGGTAGCTGCCGCCGCCATGACCAGTATGGGAAACTGCCATTGAATCCATTTGGATGCACAGGCGGATCCCTAACGCGCATGCGCAAATCGTGCTGCGCTCTCTAAATGTCATGGGGGAAGGAGGATTGGGTTCTAACTTTTGACGTACCTTGCATGACAGATGGAAGTGGAAATGGGTACCTGTAAAAAACAGGTATCCGCTCCCCCCAACCCCACTTCTGGGAGTCTGGGCCATGGCACATTACATCAGAAGCTCAGCTCCCTCCTCCTTCCCCCCGCTGCCGTGCCAGTAGGAGAGTGCAGCAGTGCATGCGCAGTAGTGACCCGGAGTGAAGCCGTAATGCTACACTGCCGGATTCTCTTCCCTGCAATTGCGGCGTCTGTTAGGTCCTCTGTTAGGTCCTCTGCATCAGCCCCTCTTTCCCTCAATTGGACTTTGGCGGTCAATGGAAAAAAACTCTGTCTGTCTGTCTGGACAGGTAATCAGACACCATACACCGTATGAGGTTGAAAAAAGAATGCTTTTACTTCCCGCTTCACAGAGCATATACAAAACACAAAAAGGGGGAAGAACGCAATTGAACAACCAATCACATTCAAGCATTTAAGCATTTTGTTATACAATTCAATATTGATCTGCAAGATTCATAATATTTCTTCCTTCAGACTCAACATCATATTTAAAAATAAACTGGTATGATAAAATCGTTCGCCCTCCTACTATTCCACACCACCACTGCGCACAAAGAAAAATTAATTAAAACACCTATGTGTATAAAAATAAACAAAGCAGCTACTTAAATAGATAAATAATGTAAAGTGATTTTAAATGAATAAAACAGCAGCGCTAATAATCACAGTGTCTGCGAATAAACTAAATATTTAACCTGTGTAGACAATACTGAAAAATAATCACCCTGTATAAACAGTGCAAAAAAAACAACAACACAATTAATCACCTATATACATAAAGTGAAAAATTAAAGTTAAGTGTGATTGTATATTTCTTGCAGGTGTCCAAATAAGGAAAACAAATCCAAACAAAAGTCCATAAACTGTTACTTGTAGTGATAATGTTTCAAAAAGTGACAGAAAAAAGTGAATGAAAAATCTTGAAGCAAATAAAGTTTTGAAGTGTCTTTAAACAAAGTTCTTGAAGTGACTTGAAAAAAATATCTTCCACCACACCACCTGTGTTCAGTGCTACCGCACCCTAAGGAAATGCACCAATATGTCTCACCCTCCATGCTGTCTCCTTTCTCTTTCACTTCACTTCGTTTGAAGTGAAGTGAAGTGAAAGAGAAAGGAGACAGTGTGGAGGGTGAGACATATTGGTATTAACGCCGGGTCCGCCGAGACCATAATATATCGGGTCACCACTGCTGGGTCCTTGTTTCCTGTTGAAAAGATTATGCTGAAGTGCCTTATTTTTATATGAAGGATGTGAGTACAATGGTTGAGGAATTTTGTGTGCTGTTGAAATAAATGGTTTACTCTACTTCACTATTGGAAGCATCTCTTTTTTCCTTATATGTGGAGTGCAATTATCTAACATTCTGTCTGGATCCATCTGTGACCCATGTGGAGCTATTAAGCGAGTTGGCCGAGCATGAGAGTGCAAGGCATATACTGCTGGTGAGTGCGTTTTCTTTAGGGTGCGGTAGCACTGAACACAGGTGGTGTGGTGGAAGATATTTTTTCAAGTCACTTCAAGAACTTTGTTTAAAGACACTTCAAAACTTTATTTGCTTCAAGATTTTTCATTCACTTTTTTCTGTCACTTTTTGAAACATTATCACTACAAGTAACAGTTTATGGACTTTTGTTTGGATTTGTTTACCTTATTTGGACACCTGCAAGAAATATACAATCACACTTCACTTTAATTTTTCACTTTATGTACAGTGGTGTGAAAAAGTGTTTGCCCCCTTCCTCATTTCCTGTTCCTTTGCATGTTTGTCACACTTAAGTGTTTCGGAACATCAAACCAATTTAAACAATAGTCAAGGACAACACAAGTAAACACAAAATGCAATTTGTAAATGAAGGTGTTTATTATTAAAGGTGAAAAAAAATCCAAACCATCATGGCCCTGTGTGAAAAAGTGATTGCCCCCCTTGTTAAAACATACTATAACTGTGGTTGTCCACACCTGAGTTCAATTTCTCTAGCCACACCCAGGCCTGATTATTGCCACACCTGTTCACAATCAAGGCATCACTTAAATAGGAGCTGCTTGACACAGTAAGGTCCACCAGAAGATCCTTAAAAGCTACACATCATGCCGAGACCCAAAGAAATTCAGGAACAATTGAGAAAGAAAGTAATTGAGATCTATCAGTCTGGAAAGGGTTATAAAGCCATTTCCAAAGCTTTGGGAATCCAGCGAACCACAGTGAGAGCCATTATCCACAAATGGCGAAGACATGGAACAGTGGTGAACCTTCCCAGGAGTGGCCGGCCGCCCAAAATTACCCCAAGAGCGCAGCGACGACTCATCCAAGAGGTCACAAAAGACCCCACAACAACGTCCAAGGAACTGCAGGCCTCACTTGCCTCAGTTAAGGTCAGCGTTCATGCCTCCACCATCAGGAAAAGACTGGGCAAAAATGGCCTGCATGGCAGAGTTCCAAGGAGAAAACCACTGCTGAGCAAAAAGAACATCAAAGCTCGTCTCAATTTCTCCACAACACATCTTGATGATCCCCAAGACTTTTGGGACAACATTCTGTGGACCGATGAGACAAAAGTGGAACTCTTTGGAAGGTGTGTGTCCAAGTATATCTGGCGTAGAAGGAACACTGCATTTCAGAAAAAGAACATTATACCAACAGTAAAATATGGTGGTGGTAGTGTGATGGTCTGGGGCTGTTTTGCTGCTTCAGGACCTGGAAGACTTGCCGTGATAAAAGGAACTATGAATTCTGCTGTCTACCAAGAGATCCTGAAGGAGAATGTCCAACCATCTGTTCGTGTACTCAAGCTGAAACGAACTTGGGTTCTGCAGCAGGACAATGATCCTAAAACACACCAGCAAGTCCACCACCGAATGGCTGAAGAAAAACAAAATGAAGACTTTGGAGTGGCCTAGCCAAAGTCCTGACCTGAATCCTATTGAGATGTTGTGGTATGACCTTAAAAAGGCCGTTCATGCTCGAAAACCCTCTAATGTAACTGAATTAGGACAATTCTGCAAAGATGAGTGGGCCAAAATTCCTCCAGGACGCTGTAAAAGCCTCATTGCACGTTATCGCAAACGCTTGGTTGCAGTTGTTGCTGCTAAGGGTGGCCCAACCAGTTATTAGGTTTAGGGGGCAATCACTTTTTCACACAGGGCCATGATGGTTTGGATTTTTTTTCACCTTTAATAATAAACACCTTCATTTACAAATTGCATTTTGTGTTTACTTGTGTTGTCCTTGACTATTGTTTAAATTGGTTTGATGTTCCGAAACACTTAAGTGTGACAAACATGCAAAGGAACAGGAAATGAGTAAGGGGGCAAACACTTTTTCACACCACTGTATATAGGTGATTAATTGTGTTGTTGTTTTTTTTAACACTGTTTATACAGGGTGATTCTTTTTCAGAATTGTCTACACAGGTTAAATATTTTGTTTATTTACAGACACTGTGATTATTAGCGCTGCTGTTTTATTCATTTAAAATCACTCAACATCATATTTACTCTAAAAATGTCTCACGCAATATATGTCCTTGATAAGATTCCCAGTATGTTTTGGTATACAGAAGTACAAAACAGCAAACTTGTTATGGGAAGCAGACCCGCCACTAGAAGCAAACTTGCTATGAGAACCAACACATCCTTTTGTCCCAGGGGATAAAGTACTGATCAAACAACTTGCAGTCCGCAAACAACCAGGCCCCGTCTTCCAAGGTCCATTTGAAGTCCTCAAGGTCTCCAGGACAGCAATACTGACGGATCAAAGCCCACAATGGATCCATGCATCAAGGTTGAAGAAGAGCCCACAGATAAAGGAGACAGGAAAGGAAATGGAGGAGCCCCACAAGAAGAGACTCAGCCACTATTGCCCCATGCCCCCTCTCACAAAACCCCTTAACCCCCCCCCCATTTTGACCACAGACTCTCCCCGTGAGCCAAGAAAATGCACCACCTGGACAGTTTCTTTTTTCAATTGTAATGACCATCACTGTATTCTTGCTCTTATTTTTTGGGTGTTGGCTAAACTCCTCGTGCGGGATGGGGGAGGATACTGTTGTAGTGAATGCCAGAGCAGCATACATTGAAAGGAGTCACACTTATCCACAGGCCGACATTTAGTCCCTATGGTTGGAAGGCCTATCACCCTAGAGCAGTTACTAAATACCACCCAGGAAGTCCCTGTTATAAACACCACTCCCACGGGTTAGCTACTTTTAATATCCTGGACCCTGATAAAAGGATAGGTAACATGTCCCTATATGACATATGTAAATGTGTAAGGGGATCCAACAATCCACAGGTTACTGAATGGATAAATAGCACACACATGGACAGCCCCTGGATAAGGCAAGGTGGAGATAGCATTCCTTCTTTGGGGGATTGGATGTGTTTAGTGGGATTGAGGTCAAGACTTAGCCCCCCCCAAAGTGGTTCAAGCCCCTCATGTTCCCCACGGATGGATGGTCTGTTGTGGACTATGGTGCCATACCACCGTCCCTTACCCTATGGACAGAAAAATTTCAGGCTGGTACTATTGTGGAAATGATCCCTCTAATGGGGACCACAGGGTCAGACACACTTGTGTCCATAAAACCTGCCCACGGTCACCTTGAATTTGGCAGACACAAGAGGGAATTAACCACTTGGTGGGACAAAATTTTTGCATCCTTCGGTGGGGTAGGCGCATACAATGCCCTCACAAAGGTAGATGAATTTGGGATGTTAATGGATTCATGTATGAATGCCACTCATGGAATCCCTTTTCAGGTGTAGGAGGATGGTTCGGTTCTATTTGGGAAAACATTATGAATTTCTTTAAGAAAGTGGGTATGATACTTCGACCGCTTCACACTGTCTATTGTAGCAAAATCAAAGAACCCAGTTGATAAGTCTGAACACAGGTGGTGTGGTGGAAGATATTTTTTCAAGTCACTTCAAGAACTTTGTTTAACCAGTTGCCGACCGCCCACTGTCTATTGACGGTGGGGCGGTGCGGCTCTCCTGGCGGGACGCCGTCATATGACGTCCTCTAATAAAACACGGCCGCGCGCGCGATCGCGGGCGCGCAGCCGTGCTCTGTCGGTGTCGGCGTGTCCCGGAGACACGCCGCGTCACCGACAGGGGTGAACAGCCATTGGGCATGGCTGTTCACCATGTGATCAGCCGCGATTACGTCACGGCTGATCACATTGTCAAGTCCCGGCTTTAGACCGCGCATGCGCGCGATCGGGAGCGCGCAGCGCGGTCATGTCGGTGGCGGCGTGTTCCCAGGAACACTGCTCGTCACCGACAAGGGTAAACAGCCAATGCCTGTCGGCTGTTTACCACGTGATCGGCTGTGATCCATTCACAGCCGACCACTAAATGTAAACAAAGACCGGTTACTAGCTGTTACCGGCTATTCTCTCCTCACACACCGTTACCAGTGTGAGGAGAGAACAGCCAGGACCAGTGAGTTACCGATCTTTGTCTGTTCTGTTTTGTACTGCACCAAACACCTAAACACAACCTGTCACATCGCCCCCCCCCCCCCCCCAATTACAGCTGTCACCCAACAGTCACCACATCAGTGTCCAAAAGTGCACCTGTCACCCATCAGTGTCCAAAAGTGCACCTGTCACCCATCAGTGACCATCGCCAGTGACCGTCATAAGTGACCGCCATCTGTGACCGTCATAAGTGACCGCCATCTGTGACCGTCATAAGTGACCGCCATCAGTGACCCAGATCTGTCACCTATCAGTGCCCAAAAAGTGCACCTGTCACTCACCTGTCACTGTCAGAGACTGCCGTCAGTGGTTCACCTGTTACCCATCGCCAGTGACCCATCCGTGACCCTCATCTGTCACCTATCAGTCACCATCAGAGACTGCCATCAGTGACCGTCACACGTCACCCACCAGTGACCGTCACCCGTCACCCACCACCCACCGTCACCCGTCACCCACCAGTGACCGTCACCCACCAGTGACACCATTCGTCACCTGTCACCTGTCGCCCATCACTGACCGTCACCCACCAGTGACACCATTCGTCACCTGTCACCTGTCGCCCATCACTGACCGTCATTTGTCACCAGTCGCACAGCCCATCATAAAGAATGTCCAAAAGATTATATTCAAGTGAGGAGGCGTTCCAGATCCTCGCCATGACTGATGAGAGCAGCGGGGAGTTCTCATCAGATTCAAATGCCAATTCCAATCGTTCAAATTCAGGATTTGAACCGATCGAAAGCAGTATATCTGCAAATGAATCGGAGGAAGAATGGATCCCTCCTAAACGAACACGGCGTTCTGGAAACCAGGCAGCCACCAGCAATGCATCCCAGGATCAAATTCCCAGGCCCAGTACCAGCGCTGCCGCCAGCGAAAGGCCACAAGAAATGCCCAGCCCCAGTACCAGCACTGCCGCATTATCACGCCCAAATGCCAGCACAGGAACAAATCCCCCAACTACCAGCACTGGAGTGCCACGTCCCCCAAGAGCCAGGGCCGCTACATACCTCCCAGATGGTCTTGCCAATCCAACATGGCTGCCTTCCAACTCAGGATCAGCAAGAATCCCCCCTTTCACCGCACAGCCAGGTGTGCAGGCCAATACCCAAAATTTTTCCCCAATTGATTGTTTTCATTTATTTTTGCCCGACACTTTTCTACAAGTCATCGTGGACCAGACCAATTTATATGCCCAGCAGTATATTGCCAACAACCCCCAATCATCTTACGCCCGTCCATTTGAGTGGAGAAGCTTGACTCTGGAGGAGTTCAAAGTGTTTATGGGCCTCACCATAAACATGGGGCTTACCAAAAAAAATGAAGGACATGCCTATTGGTCCACCGACCCCATCCACCATATGCCCATTTATTCTTCCGTTATGTCCAGGTCCCGATACAGGATGATAATGCGTTTTTTCCATTTCAGGGACAACAGCCAGTGCCCTCCCCGCAATCATCCAGATCATGACAAATTATATAAAATTCGCCCACTCATTGATTTCTTTTCCCAACGATTTGCAGAACTCTATGTCCCCGAAAAGCACATATGTGTAGACGAGTCCCTGGTACCCTTTTCAGGCCGGCTAGGAATAAGACAATACATTCCTAGCAAAAGGGCCAAATACGGAGTGAAGTTTTATAAGCTTTGCGAGAGAGCCACGGGATATTTGTATGCTTTCCGCATATACGAAGGAAAAGATTCCCAGCTCCAGCCCCCTGAGTGCCCGGCCTACATGGGCACAACTGGTAAAATTGTATGGGACCTGGCATACCCACTGCTGAGGAAAGGTTACCACATTTACCTGGATAACTTCTACACCAGCCTGCCCCTTTTCAGACACCTATACCTCGCAGAAACCCTGGCCTGTGGAACCTCCAGAAAGAATAGGAAGGGCTTCCCACAATCCATAGTAAATAAGAAATTGCGAAGGGGAGAAAGAGCAACCTTGCGATGCGACGAAGTGCTGGCTTTGAGGTGGAAGGATACCAGGAATGTGTTCATGATGTCCACCATCCATGATGACACTACGGTGGAAATTCAGAGACGACAAGGTCCCATCGTAAAGCCAAAATGTGTACACGATTACAATCTGTACATGGGGGGGGTGGATTTCAACGACCAAATGCTTCAGCCCTATTTAGCAATAAGGAGGTCCCGTTTTTGGTACAAGAAGGTAGCACTCTATTTAATTCATTTGGCCATTTATAATGCCTACATAGTTCACACCAAGTCCACAGAAAGCCCTTCCCACTTCCTAAAATTTATAGAAAATGTTGTCCGGTCCCTCATCTACGGTCAAAGACCCCCCCCAGAAAACCTTCGCTCCGATGCCGTTAGCCGACTTCACGAACGCCACTTCCCAGACCACATTCCACCAACTGAAGCAGGCCGACGACGCCAAAAAAGATGTCGAGTATGCACCAAAAATGGATTTAGAAAAGATACCAGCTACCATTGTGTCGACTGTCCCTCCGAACCCGGCCTTTGCATTGGTATATGCTTCAGACAATATCACACATCCCTAAATTATTAGCTCATATTCCTAACCATTTCCCCATTTTCAACATCTGTGCTGACCATTCCCCATGCTTCCTCAAATATCCACTGCCTTCCACGTGAACTGACCCTGGCCTGTTTTTTGACTATGCCTCTGCCAACCGTTTGGACTGCTTCCATGTGAAATGACCCTGGCCTGTTTTATCAACTACGCTTCTGCCTACTGCTTGGACTGCTTACATGTGAACTGACCCTGGCCTGTTTTATCAACTACGCTTCTGCCTACCGCTTGGACTGCTTGAACGTGAACTGACCCTGGCCTGTTTTATGGACTATGCTTTTGCCTACCGCTTGGACTGATCTGTTGCCCTGCTACTGTAGTACACAGGGGTCTCACATGTGAGGGGCTCCAGAAATGTTTTTCCGGATGGAGAAAACAATATTTTTGTTGTCTCCGGGTTTCTTAATTTCCGGATTAGGGTCTGGAGTCCGGAGGCTTCATAGAGATTTGGGTGGGTCGAAGCCTCTACCCCTGTGGCCCTGTGCACAGGTCTTACCTGATTGCGGCCCTCAGCCTGCTGCTGACTTACTGCCACTATCTCCCTGCCTGCAGCATAAACTGACCACACCTGGACACATTTTCTATGGACAAATGCTTTGGCTGTGCCGACGATATCCTGGTGCTGACTATAGACAATATTCCTACCTGCTGCCTGGATAATTACTATTGTTGCTAAGCACATCCCTGCCTGCTGCCTGCGGCCTGCTGTCTGCTGTCTGCTGTCTGCTGTCTGCTGTCTGCTGCCTGCTGCCTGCTGCCTGCTGCCTGCTGCCTGGACCAAATCCCTCCTCTGGGGACACTACAAAAACCACAGGTAATACTTTTTTTTTACCCTTTGCTCAATAGAATTTATTTTGGAGTGTATTTTTTGGTATGTAAATGCTATGTGTTAGAAATATAAGGGCCTTCAAAAATAATAGGTTGTCAGGAAACTAGAAGTGCAATTTATGCTTGTAGAACGCCTGAAGGTGCTACTTCAATGGTGGGCCTCTGTATATGGCCAGGCTGTGTAAAAGTCTCACACATGTGGTATCGCCATACTCAGGAGGAGTAGCAGAATGTATTTTGGGGTGTCATTTTTGCTATGCACATGCTATGTGTTGGAAATATCTTAAAAATGGACAACTTTGTGGAAAAAAAATGCGTTTTCATTTTTTTTCCACATATTCCAAAAACTTCTGGAAAAAAATGAACAGTTCAAAAGACTCATAATGCCTCATAGATTATACGTTGGGGTGTTAGCTTTCCAAAATGGGGTCATTTTATGGGCGTTTCCATTGTCCTGGGGCTCCAGGGCCTTCAAAACTGTAATAGGTGATTGAGAAATGAGATGTGTAATTTATGCTTGTAGAACGCCTGAAGGTGCTACTTCACTGGCGGGCCTCTGTAAGTGGCCAGGCTGTGTAAAAGTCTCACACATGTGGTATCGCCATACTCAGGAGGAGTAGCAGAATGTATTTTGGGGTGTCATTTTTGCTATGCACATGCTATGTGTTGGAAATATCTTAAAAATGGACAACTTTGTGGAAAAAAAATGCGTTTTCATTTTTTTTCCACATATTCCAAAAACTTCTGGAAAAAAATGAACAGTTCAAAAGACTCATAATGCCTCATAGATTATACGTTGGGGTGTTAGCTTTCCAAAATGGGGTCATTTTATGGGCGTTTCCATTGTCCTGGGGCTCCAGGGCCTTCAAAACTGTAATAGGTGATTGAGAAATGAGATGTGTAATTTATGCTTGTAGAACGCCTGAAGGTGCTACTTCACTGGCGGGCCTCTGTAAGTGGCCAGGCTGTGTAAAAGTCTCACACATGTGGTATCGCCATACTCAGGAGGAGTAGCAGAATGTATTTTGGGGTGTCATTTTTGCTATGCACATGCTATGTGTTGGAAATATCTTAAAAATGGACAACTTTGTGGAAAAAAAATGCGTTTTCATTTTTTTTCCACATATTCCAAAAACTTCTGGAAAAAAATGAACAGTTCAAAAGACTCATAATGCCTCATAGATTATACGTTGGGGTGTTAGCTTTCCAAAATGGGGTCATTTTATGGGCGTTTCCATTGTCCTGGGGCTCCAGGGCCTTCAAAACTGTAATAGGTGATTGAGAAATGAGATGTGTAATTTATGCTTGTAGAACGCCTGAAGGTGCTACTTCACTGGCGGGCCTCTGTAAGTGGCCAGGCTGTGTAAAAGTCTCACACATGTGGTATCGCCATACTCAGGAGGAGTAGCAGAATGTATTTTGGGGTGTCATTTTTGCTATGCACATGCTATGTGTTGGAAATATCTTAAAAATGGACAACTTTGTGGAAAAAAAATGCGTTTTCATTTTTTTTCCACATATTCCAAAAACTTCTGGAAAAAAATGAACAGTTCAAAAGACTCATAATGCCTCATAGATTATACGTTGGGGTGTTAGCTTTCCAAAATGGGGTCATTTTATGGGCGTTTCCATTGTCCTGGGGCTTCAGGGCCTTCAAAACTGTAATAGGTGATTGAGAAATGAGATGTGCAATTTATGCTTGTAGAACGCCTGAAGGTGCTACTTCACTGGCGGGCCTCTGTAAGTGGCCAGGCTGTGTAAAAGTCTCACACATGTGGTATCGCCATACTCAGGAGGAGTAGCAGAATGTATTTTGGGGTGTCATTTTTGCTATGCACATGCTATGTGTTGGAAATATCTTAAAAATGGACAACTTTGTGGAAAAAAAATGCGTTTTCATTTTTTTTCCACATATTCCAAAAACTTCTGGAAAAAAATGAACAGTTCAAAAGACTCATAATGCCTCATAGATTATACGTTGGGGTGTTAGCTTTCCAAAATGGGGTCATTTTATGGGCTTTTCCATTGTCCTGGGGCTTCAGGGCCTTCAAAACTGTAATAGGTGATTGAGAAATGAGATGTGCAATTTATGCTTGTAGAACGCCTGAAGGTGCTACTTCACTGGCGGGCCTCTGTAAGTGGCCAGGCTGTGTAAAAGTCTCACACATGTGGTATCGCCATACTCAGGAGGAGTAGCAGAATGTATTTTGGGGTGTCATTTTTGCTATGCACATGCTATGTGTTGGAAATATCTTAAAAATGGACAACTTTGTGGAAAAAAAATGCGTTTTCATTTTTTTTTCCACATATTCCAAAAACTTCTGGAAAAAAATGAACAGTTCAAAAGACTTATAATGCCTCATAGATTATACGTTGGGGTGTCTGCTTTCCAAAATGGGGTCATTTTGTGGGTATTTGTACTTTCCTGGCTTGTTAGTGTCTCAAGAACTGAGAGAGGTCTTCAGTACATCAGGTGTGATCAGGTGTGATCAATTTTCAATGATTTGCACCATAGCTTGTAGACTCTATAACTTTCACAAAAACTAAATAATATACACTAATCAGGGTTATTTTTACCAAAGATATGTAGCCATATACATTTTGGCCAAAATTTATGAAGAAATATTACTAATTTGTAAAATTTTATGACAGAAACAAAGAAAAAGGCATTTTTTCACCAAATTTTCTGTCTTTTTTAATTTATAGCACAAAAAATAAAAAACCCACTAGTGATTAAATACCACCAAAAGAAAGCTCTATTTGTGTGAAAAAAAGGACGCAAATTTCATTTGGGTACAGTGTTGCATGAGTGAGTAATTGTCATTCAAAGTGTGAGAGCGCTGAAAGCTGAAAATTGGTCTGGTCAGGAAGGGGGTGAAAGTGCACTGTAGGCAAGTGGTTAAAGACACTTCAAAACTTTATTTGCTTCAAGATTTTTCATTCACTTTTTTCTGTCACTTTTTGAAACATTATCACTACAAGTAACAGTTTATGGACTTTTGTTTGGATTTGTTTTCCTTATTTGGACACCTGCAAGAAATATACAATCACACTTCACTTTAATTTTTCACTTTATGTATATAGGTGATTAATTGTGTTGTTGTTTTTTTAACACTGTTTATACAGGGTGATTCTTTTTCAGTATTGTCTACACAGGTTAAATATTTTGTTTATTTACAGACACTGTGATTATTAGCGCTGCTGTTTTATTCATTTAAAATCACTCAACATCATATTTACTCTAAAAATGTCTCACGCAATATATGTCCTTGATAAGATTCCCAGTATGTTTTGGTATACAGAAGTACAAAACAGCAAACTTGTTATGGGAAGCAGACCTGCCACTAGAAGCAAACTTGCTATGAGAACTAAAACTTGTTATGAGAATGTGTGAGTGTGAGATAAACAGAATTACAGTGAGTTTCAACAGAAAAACATCTTTGTACAATACTATTAAATCTTAAAGGGTAACTCTACACTTCCCACGTTTCCTTACAATCCCTCCTTTGATCATAGGAGACTTAAGAAATCTCCACTGATCACTCATTGTACCACCTATATCCTGCCTTGAACATGGTCATGGCTGTTTCAGACTTATCAACTGGGTTCTTTGATTTTGCTACTTTACTTATCAGGCAGAACACCAATTTGATTGTCACATAAATGGCCAGAGCTAAAATAAGTATCACGAGAAGTATCATACCCACTTTCTTAAAGAAATTCATAATGTTTTCCCAAATAGAACCAAACCATCCTCCTACACCTGAAAAGGGATTCCATGAGTGGCATTCATACATGAATCCATTAACATCCCAAATGCATCTACCTTTGTGAGGGCATTGTATACGCCTACCCCACCGAAGGATGCAAAAATTTTGTCCCACCAAGTGGTTAATTCCCTCTTGTGTCTCTTGTGTTTTATGGACACAAGTGTGTCTGACCCTGTGGTCCCCATTAGAGGGATCATTTCCACAATAGTACCAACCTGAAATTTTTCTGTCCATAGGGTAAGGGACGGTGGTATGGCACCATAGTCCAACACAGACCATCCATCCGTGGGGAACATGAGGGGCTTGAACCACTTTGGGGGGGCTAAGTCTTGACCTCAATCCCACTAAACACATCCAATCCCCCAAAGAGGGAATGCTATCTCCACCTTGCCTTATCCAGGGGCTGTCCATGTGTTTGCTATTTATCCATTCAGTAACCTGTGGATTGTTGGATCCCCTTACACATTTACATATGTCATATAGGGACATGTTACCTATCCTTTCATCAGGGTCCAGGATATTAAAAGTAGCTAACCCGTGGGAGTGGTGTTTATAACAGGGACTTCCTGGGTGGTATTTAGTAACTGCTCTAGGGTGATAGGCCTTCCAGCCATAGGGACTAAATGTCGGCCTGTGGATAAGTGTGACTCCTTTCCATGTATGCTGCTCTGGCATTCACTACAACAGTATCCTCCCCCATCCCGCACGAGGAGTTTAGCCAACACCCAAAAAATAAGAGCAAGAATACAGTGATGGTCATTACAATTGAAAAAAGAAACTGTCCAGGTGGTGCATTTTCTTGGCTTACGGGGAGAGTCTGTGGTCAAAATGGTTTGGGGGGTTAAGGGGTTTTGTGAGAGGGGGCATGGGGCAATAGTGGCTGAGTCTCTTCTTGTGGGGCTCCTCCATTTCCTTTCCTGTCTCCTTTATCTGTGGGCTCTTCTTCAACCTTGATGCATGGATCCATTGTGGGCTTTGATCCGTCAGTATTGCTGTCCTGGAGACCTTGAGGACTTCAAATGGACCTTGGAAGACGGGGCCTGGTTGTTTGCGGACTGCAAGTTGTTTGATCAGTACTTTATCCCCCGGGACGAAAGGATGTGTTGGTTCTGTGGAAAGAGGAAGAAAGGTGACAGCAACCTTGTCATAAGTTTCAGCAGAGCTACTTACCAGATATTTCACGTGCTCTTCCTGTAAGGAATACAAGTTAGATTCCTCGCCTATCTTAGGGGCTCTTTGAGCGGGTCTTCCCATAAGGATCTCAAAGGGGGACAGTCCTGTCCTAGCATGGGGGGGTGGTCTATGTCTTTAATGTTTCTATTTATTCTCTCCACTACTCCTGCACTCTGGGGGTGATAGGGATGTGGAGCTTCCATTGTATCCCTAGAACTCTCACTAACTCTTTGGTAAGTTTTGCTGTAAAAGCGGGCCCTTGGTCAGAGTATACGGTAGCTGGCAGACCAAACCTGCTAATCCAATGATTGACCAAACACCTGGTAGCTATCCCTGCGGTCTCTCCTGTTACGGGGAAACTTCCGGCCATGAGGAAAATGGCAAAATGGCGTATTATTACGCAAAGATATTTGATATTACCTTTCTGTTTGGGCATGTGTGTCAAATCAATCTGTAAGTCTTTTAATGGGCCTATGTGTCCCTGAACATTTTTCTGGACACAAGTTAAGCAAGTTGCTGTAGGGGTTTCTTACCTATGTGCCCGGGGCCATGGAGATAAGATAAAATCAAAGGAGCTACTGTTTCTGGAATACCTATGATCCCCTCCTTGTTTGACCACAAGCCGTCCGGGTTGTGTGTCAAACCATGTGACTCCCAACAGGTAATGTCAGACAATTCTTCTGGCTCGGGCTGGGAAACTTGGGGACGAAAAATCTGTAGAAAACAATTGGAGGGTTGATTGCCTCCTCAGCAGCAATTTTGGCTGCTCTGACCCTTAAGTTGTTTCCCTTAGTAGTATCAGATTTGTCATAGGAATGACCTATTACTTTTATGACATTAATTTTTATTTTATTTTTTTTGAGGGTAAATGGAGTGCACTTAATAAATCCTCTACCCAGACTTGATTTGAGATTTGCTTATTATCCGCTGTCTTGTACCCGTGGGCCCAAAAGACCCCAAAAGTGTATCTATTGTCAGTGTAAATGTTTACTTTTTGTCCTTTGAATAATTGACAGGCACGTGTCATAGCATAGAGCTCTGCCTGCTGAGCTGAAGTCGCTGCTAGTGGTTTTGCTTCTAATATTATGTCTGGTAAAGTCACTACAGCATACAGTATCATCGCTTAAAACAGCTGCCGTCAACAAAAACATTTATGTAGTCAGTAGATGTAGAAATGTTTTGTAAAAGGTGCACTACAGTATGTGTTGTGTACAATGTAGTATCAGTTTCTAAAGTGATTTTGGATGTTTCTTTTACTGTCATGTTTACTGCCACAGGCAGCAACAGCTTGTAGGCAAGCTGGCATTCCTTGTACCTGAACGGGGAGTTTTTTGGATAGATAAGCCCCGGGTCGGTAGTGGGTACCATGCACTTGGGCCAGTACGGCAGCCAGCGTAGGGCCCCTGACTATACAGTAAAGCACAAAGGATTTCTTATGATCTGGTAAACCTAGTGCTGGAGCACTGGCCAAAGACCGCAAAGGTCCGTGTCATTTCCTCAGTGTAACACTTGCCTGGGGGCAGTGGCTGCAACAGAGGGGCGCAAGGATTGAATCATAAAAAGAACAATCTGGGATCCACTGCCTGCAGTAGACAATAGAGCTAAGAAAAGAAAGGAGCGTTGCCTTATCTTTGGGGCCGAGACAGGTCAGAGTCTTGACTCTCTTTCTGGGGACACTTGCCTGGTCCCGCCTGAGATAATACATCCTAGGTATTCCACCCTCTCCCTGCACCACTGGATCTCTTTTGCGAGACACCAAGTGACCCTTAAGAGATCAGTGAGTCATCAGGCTTTCAGAGTCTTCTGCACACTGTGCCCCGCTCTCACTACATAACAGTAGGTCATCTACATATTGCAGGAGTACTGATCCCTGTGGGAGCACCCAGTCATCCAGGGTTAGTAACACTATGGAAAATTCTGCAGGACTGTCCACAAAGCCTTGAGGAAGACGGGCCCAAGTCAGTTGGCTCGAGCCTGAGCCTCAGGCAAAGGCAAAGATCCTTTGGAAATCCCTGTGAACATCAATGCTAAAGAAAGCATTGGACAAGTCTAGTACCCTATATACAGTGGAGGAAGCGGGGATGTTTATAAAAATTCCCGTGATGTCTGAGACTAGTGGTGGAAGTGGTTAAATACATTTGTTCACCCCCCTCAAATCCCCCTAGCCTCCACTCGCCGCTGGCTTTCTTTACTGAGTGGGTGTATTCCAGGGACTGATAATGGGTTTTAGAATGCCTTTCTGCATGTATGTGGTGATCTGTGGTGTACCCTGTACTTCGTCAGCATGACGGTGGTATTGTTTCTGAAAGAATGGTATGATGTTTGGTTTGAAAGTAGGGACATAAGGAGTGCATTTGACATGTCCTACGTCTGTCTTTGACTTTTCCCATATCGGGTGAGTCTCTAATGCTGCAAGTATGGTCATAAAGTAAAACGTCAAATCTTTTCTTTTTGGCATAGTCAAGTCACATGTTGCTGATTTGGCAGTCATTCCCCCTTGTAGGTTAAATTTAACGTTACCCCTAATGAAGACATGAGGTCTCTTCCCTTTAGACATAAGGGGCAGTCAGTGAGGATGTCAAAGGTTTGTGTGTAACATCTATCCCATTAATTCCCATAGAGTAGAGCAGCCCTCGGTACAATTTTTTTTGTGATAAAACGGGTGTCATTAAGACAACTCGTACTAGCCCCTGTATCCACTAAAAAACATACCACCCATCCCTCAACTTTAAGGACTACCTGCGGAAGTGTTTTCCAGTGGGAAGAGAAGAAATGCATTACCAAGGAGGGAATCTGCTCCGGGCACTCCTATGGATGTTGATGAAAGGGGTTATTGCGAGGGTTGTTATCATTGTACCCTGGCCAATCCATTTGAATTAATTCTACAGTGTTTCTGGGTTCTGGCCGTTCTCAAGGGGGTGGGGGGGTAGGGGGGCATGCTTGCCAGGCCGTCTTGACTACAGGCTATATTCTTGTTGCATTTGGCGGCTAGGTGGGGGCTGTGGACAGCCCCGCAGCATCCCCCACGGTGCCAAAAACCAACCCCGGACGTGTTAGGGAAGGTTAATTGTTGTGTTTGATAATTGGGAAAATTACGCTGACGCTGATATCTGCCTCTGGAAATACCCCAGCCCCTCCTTTGAAACCTACCCTGTCCATTTCCCTGGGTATTTCTTCTGTGCGGACAATATTTTTCCAATGGGAGGGGTCTCCACAATGAAAACGATTTGGGTATTCTTGTGTTTGCAATGCGGAATTATCAAAGGCTGGGAGCATGGGGATGGGAGTCCCTGAGGTCTGGGCGAATAGTCCTCCTTTGGTATTAAAAAATCTGGAGGAGGCCCTTTTCTTTACATCATCCACAAACTGGGGGGGGGGGGGGGGTCAGGGTCAGGGTTTGCCACTTAGTATAGACCAGTTTAATTACCTGGGTCACCTTTGGATCTCTCATAGTCAATTCCGTAGTCAATTCCAGTGAAGGATAAAGTTTTTCCTTTGGCTTTTCCTCATTATCAGTTTTAATCATAGCATGGGGTGGCGGAGGTACTGGCACATAATCCTCTGTATCCCCTATGTCATAACAAAGGGGTTGGACAGGGGCAGAGGCAAGTGTTGGTTTTTTAGGAGGCTTGTCTAAGGAAGGATGAGGCTTCTCTAATGGATGAGGGAATTGCTTCTTATACTCTTTCAATGCTTTACACCACATTTTATAACATTCAGTCATATATTCTTTATCATAAGGAAACAGTGGATAATTATACTGCTTATGTTGGCCACAAATTTTAGTGACTTCTTCCCATTCCTCTGCAGAATATGGTCCGCACTCACTTAGCCCCGCAATTTGTAGAGCATGTGCTCTGGTCAATATGTTTTTCCAGAAGGGTTCAGTATAATATGTTCCATAGTTTCCAGACACGAAATCTAAAGGAGTGGGCTGATCCGGCTTACCTTCCGAACCTCCCTTTCCCGGCAGATTTCCCATGTTTACAATTCTTATACTTTATCTTATATTATAACTCTATTTATAAACATCAGCTGCAGAACATACAGTTAATGACTTAGGACAAGCCACAAAAGTTTCACCCGTTCCACATTCAATAGTACCTATGACACCTTTAACAGTTAAAGCTTCTTGAAATTTAAAAGTTTTATTTCTTGGCAAAATGCCAAAATAACACTCCCTCTGGCCAGAGGTTCCCCTGCTTATAAGCAAGCTTTGTACGTTATTACTTTCCTTATTCTTATAACCAAACAATTTTTATTTATATTTCAAATTTCTTGGCAAAGTGCCAACAGGTTTAAACAGTGCTTTCAATTGCTGTAATACTAATGCCGCAAACAATTTCCCACTATCCGTTACGGTTGGTGAGATATTAGCATTTGAACCCTTGTTGGCAAAACGCCAAAATATCCAAAATTTGCACCTGACTTCCCCTGCGCAAAAGATGTCAGTGGCAAAAGGAATTATTCACATAGCATGTTTTGATCAAAAGTTAGCCTCACCAATCCATGTATTACACCAGAAAAATGTTACAACGTCCCTGTTGTCACGATGTATCAAAGACCCTCCTGGAACACAAAACTATTATGTATATTAAACCTGGTAATAACCTCCGGGAATTCTAGTAACCAAATAAGTATTTGATCCCTTATACACAAATAATAGGCTTGTTAAATACTCTGGGTAGCGTCCTGCCAAAAAACACTTAAACATTATTTCAAATATGACATTAAAATGATTTAGAGGTTTCCAATGACCAGTCCTTCTGGTTAAAAACAAGGTTTTCAACCTGCTATGGTATGGTATTAATACAATATATGGGAGGGATCCTGGGCAATTTTAGCAGGTATCCTTGTCCCCTATATTTTGATACCTGGGATCGATCCCGTTCTTTTATATTACTACCCGGAACCCTGGCCCCACCTAGGCGACAGGCCTCCCTGTTTATGAGCGAATTCCTCAGGAACCCTGGCCCCACCTAAGCAGCAGGCATCCCTGTTTAATGTCCCTATCTCTCAGGCAAGCTAATTAAATTAAATTAATCAATTATGCCTTGAGTTCTATAGTGTGACAGGTTATAACATTAACAGAGTAAGCTGTTCAAAAATACTTTGAAAAAGTAATTTTAAAGAAAGCTTACCTGTAATGTACCCCACTTATTCTGGTACCATCTGTTAGGTCCTCTGTTAGGTCCTCTGCATCAGCCCCTCTTTCCCTCAATTGGACTTTGGCGGTCAATGGAAAAAAACTCTGTCTGTCTGTCTGTCCGGACAGGCAAAAAAAGACACCATACACCGTATGTGGTTGAAAAAAGAATACTTTTACTTCCCGCTTCACAGAGCATATACAATACACAAAAAGGGGGAAGAACGCAATTGAACAACCAATCACATTCAAGCATTTAAGCATTTTGTTATACAATCAATATTGATCTGCAAGATTCATAATATTTCTTCCTTCAGACTCAACATCATATTTACTCTAAAAATGTCTCACGCAATATATGTCCTTGATAACATTCCCAGTATGTTTTGGTATACAGAAGTACAAAACAGCAAACTTGTTATGGGAAGCAGACCCGCCACTAGAAGAAAACTTGCCATGAGAACTAAAACTTGTTATGAGAATGTGTGAGTGTGAGATAAACAGAATTACAGTGAGTTTCTACAGAAAAAACATCTTTGTACAATACTATTAAATCTTAAAGGGTAACTACACTTCCCACGTTTCCTTACAGCGTCATCAGCTGCGGTGACGACACCGCTGGACTCCTGGACAGGTAAGGGTCCTATTATTAAAAGTCATCAGCTGCGGTTTGTACAATACTATTTTAAATTTATTTTAAGACTGTTAGTAAAGGGAAACTGAAGAGTCATCCCATCTTGTGCTGTTAATGCAGTACATTGGATAGTGATTTTTTGTTATGTTCCCACGTTAAAAGTCAAAAAAAAAATGAATGAGAATACTTATACATCTATCTTTACAAGTTTGATTGTATACTTGCATTTTATTATTTTTCATGCATAATTATAAATAAATATTTTTTTCTTTTTTTTTTGGAAGAGGATAAATAAATATAAAGACATAGACAACATGATTTGTGTATATATAGATATATAAATATATATCCATATATATATATAGATACATATATCTCTCTCTATATACAGTGGTGTGAAAAAGTGTTTGCCCCCTTCCTCATTTCCTGTTCCTTTGCATGTTTGTCACACTTAAGTGTTTCGGAACATCAAACCAATTTAAACAATAGTCAAGGACAACACAAGTAAACACAAAATGCAATTTGTAAATGAAGGTGTTTATTATTAAAGGTGAAAAAAAAATCCAAACCATCATGGCCCTGTGTGAAAAAGTGATTGCCCCCTAAACCTAATAACTGGTTGGGCCACCCTTAGCAGCAACAACTGCAACCAAGCGTTTGCGATAACGTGCAATGAGGCTTTTACAGCGTCCTGGAGGAATTTTGGCCCACTCATCTTTGCAGAATTGTCCTAATTCAGTTACATTAGAGGGTTTTCGAGCATGAACGGCCTTTTTAAGGTCATACCACAACATCTCAATAGGATTCAGGTCTGGACTTTGGCTAGGCCACTCCAAAGTCTTCATTTTGTTTTTCTTCAGCCATTCGGTGGTGGACTTGCTGGTGTGTTTAGGATCATTGTCCTGCTGCAGAACCCAAGTTCGTTTCAGCTTGAGTACACGAACAGATGGTCGGACATTCTCCTTCAGGATCTCTTGGTAGACAGCAGAATTCTTAGTTCCTTTTATCACGGCAAGTCTTCCAGGTCCTGAAGCAGCAAAACAGCCCCAGACCATCACACTACCACCACCATATTTTACTGTTGGTATAATGTTCTTTTTCTGAAATGCAGTGTTCCTTCTACGCCAGATATACTTGGACACACACCTTCCAAAGAGTTCCACTTTTGTCTCATCGGTCCACAGAATGTTGTCCCAAAAGTCTTGGGGATCATCAAGATGTGTTGTGGAGAAATTGAGACGAGCTTTGATGTTCTTTTTGCTCAGCAGTGGTTTTCTCCTTGGAACTCTGCCATGCAGGCCATTTTTGCCCAGTCTTTTCCTGATGGTGGAGGCATGAACGCTGACCTTAACTGAGGCAAGTGAGGCCTGCAGTTCCTTGGACGTTGTTGTGGGGTCTTTTGTGACCTCTTGGATGAGTCATCGCTGCGCTCTTGGGGTAATTTTGGGCGGCCGGCCACTCCTGGGAAGGTTCACCACTGTTCCATGTCTTCGCCATTTGTGGATAATGGCTCTCACTGTGGTTCGCTGGATTCCCAAAGCTTTGGAAATGGCTTTATAACCCTTTCCAGACTGATAGATCTCAATTACTTTCTTTCTCAATTGTTCCTGAATTTCTTTGGGTCTCGGCATGATGTGTAGCTTTTAAGGATCTTCTGGTGGACCTTACTGTGTCAAGCAGCTCCTATTTAAGTGATGCCTTGATTGTGAACAGGTGTGTGCAATAATCAGGCCTGGGTGTGGCTAGAGAAATTGAACTCAGGTGTGGACAACCACAGTTATAGTATGTTTTAACAAGGGGGGCAATCACTTTTTCACACAGGGCCATGATGGTTTGGATTTTTTTTCACCTTTAATAATAAACACCTTCATTTACAAATTGCATTTTGTGTTTACTTGTGTTGTCCTTGACTATTGTTTAAATTGGTTTGATGTTCCGAAACACTTAAGTGTGACAAACATGCAAAGGAACAGGAAATGAGGAAGGGGGCAAACACTTTTTCACACCACTGTATATATATATATATATATATATAGATAGATCTATATATATCTCGATATCCAGAGAGCGGTTATGCTAGGTAAAAATATATATAGGTACTACATTTATAGCAATGTTGACTTGTCTTACCTTGACTCACTAGTGTTTTCTTTAAAAAAATAGTTTCTTATCTTTTTGGGAAATTGTTCCAATATTGTAAAAAATGTCTTTCATTGTTTTTTATGTGCTTTTTGAAAAATAAATTTAATTTAAAGTGAAAAGAATTGGTAGTTTTGTTCAAGGTAACTAAGACATTTTGTTTTATTTAGAAATCTATAAATGAAAAAAAAAATATTGGGTATACATAAATCAGAATATTCAAATAATATAAATTTTATTTAAATTCTAAGTAAATAGTTTTTTTCTTAAATGTAATTTTACTCACCACTCATTCAGTTGCTCATATGTGGAAACCTTGTGCAGTGTTGCTACATGGCAGTTGCCAGTCTTTCTTCAGAAGCAATATTTTGTGGCATATATTTGTTTTTGGAACTCCATGTTGAAAAAAATGTGCCTTCGGTGAGACTGATCATGTCCTCTAGAATGGGTATGACATGATCTAAAGACATTTTTTCATAAACATTTCTCACAATCCATTTTTTACGGCCAAGTAAAAATTCAAGGTTCTTGCGTGAAATTTGTAGAGTTTCTCCAGTTTCTAATGTTTTTTTAATTATTGCTGGTTTTGTTATGCCCCGTACAAACGGTCGGATATTCCGAAGGAGAAAGTCCGATCGGATTATGTTGTCGGAAAATCCGATCATGTGTGGGCTCTAGCGAGCTTTTTCCGTCGTAATTTCCGTCAGAAAAAATTTGAGAGCAGGATCTAAAATTTTCCGACAACAAAATCCGATCAGACTTTTTCTGATCGTGTGTAGAGAAATTAGACGCACAAAGTGCCACGCATGCTCAGGAGAAATTTGGAGACAAAAGCTATTGGCTACTGGCCTCTACGTAGTCCAGTCATACGTGTTATATGTCACCTAGTTCGGAACTATCGGATTTTCCGACAACTTTGTCCGACCATGTGTGTGCACCACAAGTTTTGGACAAAATCCGTCGGAAAAAATCTGACGGATTTTGTAGTCGGAATGCCCGACCGTGTGTACGGGGCATAATAATGTTGTTGTTGTGGCATAAAACTGCTACTTTGGTCCTGGCCTCCATCGAATCATAACGATAGTGTATGTGTTTAGGTCTGTATTTTAGCATCATGCTGTGGAAGGTCTCCAATGCACCAGTCTGGTAAAAGTATGTAAGATGAGGTATGTCCTTCATTATTTGTGGATGAAGAACAATTGCAGATAGTGTGTCATAAGCTTGGCTGTTCTTTACTAACCATTCCACATGTTGGTTATCAATGCTTATTTCATCATGTTTACACTTGTATTCTGCTTCTCCCAGTTTCCAAATGTGCTCATTAATGACATGGTGCATTATTGACTCTTATCTGTTTTTAAATACATGTTTATCCCCTTTGGACATTCGGCTGCACCAATAAAAATGGTTAAGAATTGAACCAATCCATGGTGTCAGTGGGCAGTATCCTTTTTTTTTGGACAGTTGATGATTTACACGTTCATATTCTGGACTGCGCAACAGTTTTATAATTCCTGTATGGCGATCTGTGCCAATAAAATGCACTTTCAATTGTGCATCACAAATTCTGTCTAAGCATTTTTTAAAGCCAAATTTCTCCATGGCCACAGAGGAAGTGCTCAAGAGTCACCTGCACAACTTCCATGTCCACTATTTTTTTTTGAAAATTGGTCCATGAACGTGGGCTGTCACATTGTCCATCGCCCACCAGGAATAAGGTTTTGCCCACTAACATTTTTCTGACCTCTTGCTGTTCTTTTCTCCAGTGTAGGTCGATTGATGGGAAAATAACATGTTGCTGTGACAAGTGGAAATAGGATTTTCCAAACATTGCAATTCCTGCGAGATCACATAACTCTTTGAATTTTGCAAAACTTGATCCAGAGAGAACTATTGATCCCGCAATTAAAAAGTTTCCAGCCGCAATATGTTTATTCTTTGGTTGGCTTTGCCACAGGTTACAGCGATGTTTTACTACACATGTGGAAAACGCCACTACCATGCTTCCAACCAATTGCTTTTCTAAGTTCCTAATTAACGAACAGCATTCTTGTTCCGGACATCTCATTTTAAATAACAATGTATCGAGGCAGATTTCAAACATGATATACTTTTTTCTTTTAGGATGTTCCCATGTTGCTTCTTAGATTTGTTCAATTTCAATTTGTTCAATTTCATTGTCCTCCAAACTTGTTTCAAATTTCTCTGGAGTTTCACAGTCAGAGGGCTAAAAACTTGAATCATCTTCATATTGGGGAATCTATTGTTGAATGTTTTTCACCAAGGACATGAATTGGTGATCAAAGGTTTAGTGAAGGAGAAGATCTAAAAAAACATTCACTTTCCTCAGGAAACTGAACAGTTCTTCTGAATCTTAATCCTGATGGTATGCTGCGAGGAGTGGGCTCATGTTGTGGTGTTAGATCTTCCTGGGAATACGAATGATCAAGCTGAATACTACGCTCACTTGCAACTGTAAAATAACTATCTTTGGATTCCGCTGATGGAAAATCAAAGTCACCTATTTGCCTCACAGTAAGTTTTTGTGGGAGCCATGGAGCGATGACAAGCGCATCTACACTCACCGGTCTTGACTGATGAGGAAGTTCACCACTCATGAGCTCTAATCAAGCCTTTTTGAAAATTATTTTTTCCCATGTATCCTCTGACACTTTGATGCCAGTTGTTATGGGAAAAACGGTTGGCACAGCATTAGGTCTCAGAATTTTTTTTTAACCTTTAATAATAAAGCTGTTTGGTTCAACATGCACAGTACATATTCAGAAACTGTCTCCTCTTTTGTTTTCCATTAACAAAGGGGTACATTCTGCAACCATTGGGCTGTCCATTCCAGCATTTCTTAACCACTCTTGGATTTGATCCGGATATTTTGGAAATTAATGTAATTTAATATTTGCTGGGGTTTGTTTCTGACCAGTGCCATGACCACAGTTTTTGATAAAGCAGTTAGGCATATCTAAAAAGGAAAAAAAAATATTAATTGTAAAGAGTCACATTTTATAAAAAATAAAATTATAACACTATCCATATTTACATAGATATATCTCTATATTTTTTCTATGATAAAAATACATTATTATTAAAAATTATTATGAAAAAAAAAGAAAACGCTAATCTAATCAGATTAGGTTAATATTGTTATTGACACAATTTTAAATAGCTATAAAGCAAAAAACTATCAATGTTAGAATGTTCAATCAATGGTTTAAAAATAGAGATATTCACCAACCGTAAATAAACACCAATGCATGTCTTCAAAACGATTTCTTCTTGATGCTACTCCATAAACTATATAAAAAAAATGTATAATTAAAATTTTTATTGACAATTATAATATTAGAGCACCTGGATCATAAATAAAAATTGTATGTAAAAACTGTATCATCTACAGCTATAAATAATATATTGCTGTAGCAACTGGATTTGTATAAATATGACACTTACCTGACTATCAATCGTGTGTTTTAATCAAGAATAGATCAAAATAATTTTTTTTATAATGGAATATCTGTAACTGAAGCTGCAATCTTCAAAAACAATCCTTAATTAGGTATTGAATCAATCAGCAAAAGTCCAAACAACATTTGGAGGAGCTTCATCGTCTGGCACAGGAGGCACTAGGAAGTGTTACAGAGCAGGCACAGAACAGGGGGAACACCGTGATACCGGGGCTGCAGAACCGGACCACAGGTGACTACATCACCCCTCAGCACTATAGCACTTTAAAGGCGATTTTTATTTATTGGAAATATGAGTTGTATGTATGTGGAGTTTTGTTAGGAATTAAATCTTTTTAAAATGTTACCACGCTATTGCAAGCCTCTGTCATTTTTTGCATGTAATATATATGAGGAGAATCCCTGATCATACTAGGAGAAAATAGGGGCTTTTGAGCTGGGCTATTACCAGGAGGAGCAGGTGCCTTATGTTCCATACCAGTATTCCATAAATCTGCATAGGATAAAGGAAACAAAGGAGCATCGCTGCAAGCTATTGCTATCAAATGACAGGCTTATTTTTTAAGCCCTTAAGGTGAGGGTACACCTGGTGTGGGTCAGGTGTACACCGCATGAAGACACAATTATCACATGTCAAATGTTATTTGGACTTTTGCTGATTGATTCAATACCTCATTAAGGATTGAGTGTGACTCAGGGAGCATGAGCATTTTATTTATATATATTTTTTATATAGAATGTCACGTTTTATATATTGCTGCTTTATATAGGTTTTATGCATTTGTTTATTTTATTAGCGCTGCACATTGTGTCATATAAATTGTCATTATCACATTTTGGGGAAGTGTGGGAAGTGTGGGCAGCTGATTATAGTTTTATATAATCTTTTATGGTGATTTAGGTTATTTTAGGTTATTGTGGCAGCTCACAAGGTTTTACATTTATTTTCAATCTTCAAAAAGTTATACGGGAAGAGAAGATATGCATCTACAGTGCTTGTACCCATCTATGCCTGCATGAATCACTATGTCCTTTTCTTTAATGCCCCAGGAAGTGATGTAAGAAGGTGGATGGATAAAGGAACTTTTTTCTTTGATAGTGGAGAATGATTATGACATTGATGCATGTACCTGTGTAAAAAAAGACACTTTCTCTCCTGCTAAAGATACATAATGTGTCAGTGTAATTGGGAGGGGCGTGGCCTAGCACCGGAGCGAGATGGCCGCTTAGAGAGAGAGCTCCGCCATCCAGGGAGACAAAGAAGCCCTAGCAGCAGCCTAAAACCTCCAGTCGGCCCCACAAGATGACGGCTAGGAGTCACTCGGCCACCCGCTCGCAGATGGACCCCGCGACACAACTTAGCAGGAATATTCCGGCCATGTTCCGGACCTGCCAGACGGAGCCACAGGCCGCATCGCAAGCCGGGGACTGTAGTTATACAGGAGGCGCGGCGGCGCCCGCACCGCTGCTATCACAGACAGGCGCTTCCCCCACACACTCATCGCCCTTCCTATGCCTGGCGGACCTGCAGAGTGTGGCTGCTGACATCAAGAACACACTAACAGCAGCCATCTCAGACCTAAGAAGTGACATGAAAGTGGTCGCAGCAAGAGTGGAACACGTGGAGGCGGCGGCCATGACACACGGAGCGACATTGCATCAGGTACAACAAGTCATTAACGTACATAGCCAGCACCTTATGGACATGCACAGGCACATGGAGGACCTTGATAATAGGGGGCGCAGGCGTAACTTGCGGGTCAGGGGGATCCCCGAAACTGTAGAAGGCCCCCAGCTCCAAGCGGCAATCTGGGCTATCTTTAACACCCTCCTGGGCAGACCACCTGACTCCCCAGTGGAGATGGAACGCTGCCATAGAGCCCTGCGGCCCAGAGGGAGAGACACTGACCCACCCAGAGACGCAGTATGCTGCCTAGTCAGCTTTACACAGAAAGAAGAAATACTGCGCCTGGCCCGCAATCATGGCAATCTAGAGCACGAGGGGGCACGTATCCAACTGTTTCAGGATCTCTCCGCCATAACACTGCAGCATAGAAGAGACCTCCGGCCCTTATTGCAGGCACTGAGAGACAGACACATCCCCTACAGATGGAAGTTTCCATTTTGCCTGCAGGCGACAAATGGCAACCGCACGGCCCAACTGAGAACGCCAGCAGACCTGAGGCCGTTCTGCGAGACCCTAGGTATCCCAATGGTTCACGTACCTGAATGGTACGGAGCATTCTTGCAGCAAGAGCCCTGGATTCCCACACAGCCGGGCGAGACTCCGAGATCCCAGAGGAGCAGACAACGCAGGCGCAGGCCCTCGGCCGACTCCTCGCCAAGACGCAGGGGCGACATGGAGACAGATGAAAGCCCACGAGCATCGCCATCTTATGCGCGACGCAAAACCGATCACTGATACAGCACAACTGAGAGGTTCAAGCTGAAGACACGGAAGGCATCTATCCCTTTGCACAACCCACGACATGCTTCCTGCGGTTTGCGGGAAACCACCTACTGGTAGAAACCTACCTTACGCTTGCCCACAGAGGCAGTCATTTGGGGCCCCACATTGCTACCTGCAAACTGTGCTGGACGTCACTCATTGCTACAAGTGGTGAGGGCACCCCCAAACCCCCGCAGAAGTGAATCCTTGCTGAATAAGGAGACAGGTGACCTCAAGTGGACTTTTCAACAGACCCTACACCGGGCAGGAACCTACCTGCAGAAGCAAGAGGTGGACCACGTCTCTACAGCCACACGGGAAGAGGCACCGGCTTCCCACCCCCACCTTTTGGTCCCTGAAGCCCTGCATCTTTTTCTTTTTTTTTTCCTTTTTTGTCTTTACTATTATTTTTCTGGCACACCCTTGGTATACAGGTACTCTTTTTTGCCTCTTTTTGTGTTATCTTTGTCGGATGTCCGACCAAGTAATGGTCACCTAGCTGGTCTACCTATGGGCACTGTATGAAGGGACATGCTAGGTTTGTCATGGGGCGCATCGCAGATGCAAGAGTACACGACCACAGCTGTCTGATTGGGACGGGGCACCAGCAGTTGGTTTCTCCACGGCGGTCCGTCCCTACACGGTCCCCCGCGGCGACTCCCCGCGCCTCCATATTGCTTCATGGGAGACGTGGGGAGTAAATATTCTCTGACCTGAGGGTAAACATATGTGGTCCAGGGACTGGTGGGTGGTCCCCCCCCCCCTCTTACAATGTGGTGTCTATGCATAAGGGATAGAATGACTGAGGGAAATGTCTCAGCTTAATGTTTTATAGTACCTTTGGCAAAGTGGGATATCTGACCTTGTTCTTGGCTTTAACCTGCTACTTAAAGGAAACAAAGCCTTTAGACGAGCTTCCTCTTACTAATGCCCCGCGGTAGCAGTGGGGCGTGGGAAGACGAGGTCCCGGGATCGACGGGAGGGGACATCCCCTCGTTGTTGACCCTCCTGGTATCTGGGGTGCGGGAGGGCCTTGGTTGGGGCGGCGGCTTGGGTGCTGGGGGGACCGGTCCCCGGTGGTGCCACCTTAAGGGCGCTGCCGGGTGCCGGGACCCCCACCTGCCCAAGGCGTTGCTCCCTGGCGTATTGTTACGCGAGAAGGTATATCAGCCATAACCAACCTAGCAGTGCCTTAGTTGCCGGGCTTGAGGGCTGTATCTGGTTATAACTTGATGTGTTTTACGTTTAATGTTTATATGATGTATAACAAAGGTTTCGTTAGATACATGTACAGCTTTATCTCCCCTTGTGACATGTTAGTCAGTAAAGGGGTGGTGGGCTGAGGAGACTCCCCATCGCGGCCTAGGGAGAGTTGCTTTAGGCTCTCCCCACACAATTGAGCACAGGTTTTACACGTTCATGCAGGCATTTAAGCCTGGATTCCTGGATGGCTGACAATAGATATTTCCTAAGTTTCGGTGTAAGGTTACACTCCCACCACAAGGAGGCAGGTACCCACCTTGAACTCAGCCGGCAGGCCCCTACCCTGTTCCTGTATCTTACTAGGAACCCCTCCAGGTAGACCAGCTGGTCTGTCTCTACCTCCGGTAAATACCTGGTGACACCTTTAGGGGTGACACTTATATTATTTGCCCCTATTCAGTGGAAGCTCGCTCTCATCTTCTCCCTCTCGTTTGTCCCTCTCTCCCTTTTTCCTTTCTTTCGGGGCATCTCACTGCCCCTCTGCTCCTTCTGCCTACATCTTATACCACCTCCCTTCCCAAACCCAGCTCACCCACCCCCCCCCCCCCCGAACGCAAGCCCCAACGCCCCCGGACGGATTGGGGGAGGCACAGACAAACAAGGATATCTTAGTAACCATGTCCTCAGTAAAGCAAACAACCATGCCCCGGTCCCTCAAAGTATACTCCCTGAATGCAAAGGGTCTTAACACACCGGAGAAACGGAGCAGTGTCTTGGACGAGGCACATCGCCTTAGAGCCCAGGTAATGTTTCTTCAAGAAACGCATTTTAAATCAAGCTCCGTCCCCCGCCTAACCAATAGCAGATACCCAGTGGTGTTTCATGCGACCTGTCCCGACTCCAAAACCAAAGGGGTCTCTGTGGTATTGGCAAAGTCATTCACATTCCAGCTCACAGACCAAGTCCTTGACCCAGAGGGCAGGTATATATTCCTGAAAGGGACTTGGAAAGACAAGCCGATCACATTTGCTAACATCTACTGCCCAAACACCAGACAGGTGTCCTTTCTAAAAGAGACCCTATCCCGACTAACCCTGTTCAAAACGCGCCTTTTGATCCTAGGGGGGGACATCAACATGACTCTTAATCCGCTCCTAGACACTTCTTCGGGTACCTCATCCATACCCTTTGCAGCCCTGCGTCAAGCCAAGATTGCGCTGTCATCCCTTACACTGCATGACTCTTGGAGAACGCTTCACCCCCAGGAGAAAGACTTTACGTTTTTCTCACCCCCGCACAACAGATACTCTAGGCTTGACTACCTGTTCATTTCCCAGACGGACTTGTCCTACCTGCAAGACGCCACGATAGAGAACATGTATATCTCGGACCATCACCCAGTGACCCTGACCTTACAGTTCCCGCAGCGGGAGACAAAGACCAGGACCTGGAGACTGGACGCCTCTATCCTTACGGACTTAGGAGATTTGACGAGCATTACAGAATCCATGACAGAATACTTCCAACAGAACGACACCCCGGATGTGTCCCCTATGACCCAGTGGGAAGCACATAAATGTGTCATCAGGGGCAAGCTGTTAGCTATTGCGGCGAGGAGAAAGAAGGCACACCAGGCCCTGTTGAAAGATTTGACTGACAAAATAACCCTTCTAGAAGCCCAACATAAACGCTGTCTGGCAATTGGTGTAGCCCGGGAATTAGCAGAAACTAGGGTGGCACTACTAGAGGAACTTTCTAAACGGGCTCGGAGGAGACAGGTTCTATCCCAGAAGCTTTTCTATGAACAGGGTAACAAACCCGGCAGACTGCTAGCCAGATTCACTCAGAGACGTACCCTAGCGAACACAGTCCACCATATCGTAGATCCCCTAGGTGTGGCCCACTCTAAAAATGAGGATATTGCTAAGCAATTCAGTACATTTTATAGCAACCTTTACGATATAATGAAGGTAGGCCCATCCCGACAGAGACCAGACGGGAGCTCATGAGAGACTTTCTGCACAAGTATAGCCCCCGACCATTGTCCACCACTGACTGGCAGGCGCTGGAGGAACCGCTTTCTATGGAGGAATGGGAGAGGGCATTGAAAGCCATGAAACCGGGCAAGAGTCCGGGCCCTGACGGCTTTTCCGTACAGTACTATAAAAGCTTTGCGGAAATCCTAGCACCCCGATTTTTGAAAGCCTTCAACACGTTGGCGCACACACCAGCTAAGTCTAACAGCCTACTTGAGGCTTACATCACAGTTATTCCCAAAGACAACAAAGACCCGACTGACGTAGCAAACTACCGACCCATATCGCTCCTAAATGTTGATGTTAAATTGTTCGCTAAAATCCTGGCCACGCGACTATCTTTCTATGTGCCGGCGTGGGTGGGACTGGACCAGGTAGGTTTTGTCCCTGGACGTGAGGCCAGGGACAACACCATCAAGGCCCTCAATTTGCATCATTGGCTCACGTCCACGGGAAAAGAGGGGTGTTTTCTTGCTATGGACGCGGAGAAGGCGTTCGACAGAGTGGCCTGGGACTATATGGAAGCGGTCCTGGAAACCCTGGGCCTAGGAAGCAGAATGCGAGCGCTGATCAAAGCGCTGTATACCGGACCCGGAGCCAGAGTCCGGGTCAACGGCCACCTGTCGGACGCCTTCCCCATCCATAATGGGACCAGACAGGGATGTCCCCTGTCCCCCCTGCTGTACATTCTCACGCTGGAACCCCTCCTCAGATGCATTAGAGCGCACCCAGACATAAAGGGAATAGAGGTGCACCAGAGGGAGTACAAGATTGCCGCATTTGCGGATGACATTCTGCTCTTTCTCTCGTCTCCGCTGACGTCCCTGCCCAACTTAATGCCAGTGCTAGAGCATTTCAGGAATATTTCAAACCTGAAAATAAATTTTTCAAAGTCGTACGCTCTGAACGTATCCTTACCCCCCACAACGGTCAAAAGCTGCCAGGATAACTTCCCATTTACTTGGAAATCAGATGCGATAACCTATCTGGGAATCCAACTTCCGAGTAAGCTCAAAGACCTCTATGACAGTAATTTCCTCAAAGAACTGAAGCTCATTCAACAAGATTTGCTAAAGTGGGATGCCCCTACTATCTCCTGGTTCGGTCGGGCCTCTATATTAAAAATGACGGTGCTGCCCCGTCTATTGTATAAACTACAGACAATCCCGATACGCCTCCCGCCCTCTTTCTTTACTACATATAAACGCATGTGCAGACACTTTATCTGGGGGGCCAAGGCAGCTCGCATAGGGTGGGCTAAATTGGTTCTCCCGAAATCGGGGGGAGGGATTGGGCTCCCAGACCTACAGAGATACTACTGGGCGGCTCATCTAAGCCGGGTAGTTGATTGGAAATTACATGTTAAGTGTAAAAGTTGGGTGCTTTTGGAAAAGCTGATTGCGGGGGCTGATTTGCGGTACTCTCCATGGCTACCGAAAGCACACGTGACACAGGAAGCTCAGTCCCACCCGCTGATAGGGGCGACTCTG
Source organism: Lithobates sylvaticus (assembly GCA_028564925.1). Classification (NCBI taxonomy): domain Eukaryota; kingdom Metazoa; phylum Chordata; class Amphibia; order Anura; family Ranidae; genus Lithobates; species Lithobates sylvaticus. Next base: position 299,291,236 of record CM053026.1, read on the forward strand.
GGCGAATTTGACAGGGCATGCAAAGCCCATGCACTTTCCTCGCAAGTCTGCCCGATTACCCCTGTGAAAGGCAACCCAGCCCTCCCTCCGGGATTGGAGAGTAGATTCCTCCAAGCGGAATGGCCACACACAGAGATGTTGGCCAAACACTTTTTCTCCAGGGGTAGGTTCCTCAGGCAGGGGGAACTAGCAGCGCGCTCGACTACGAAATCATTCCCATTTTGGGCTTATCTGCAGCTAAAACATTTCTTAGATAACGCCTCCAACAGAGAGAACTTTGCCAGAACCCCCACATTGCTGGAATCTCTGTGCTCTAGCTCCGCACCCCAGAACCACTTGATCTCGGGGATATATGCCTCAATGTTCGGAGCACCATATGCCTCTCTAGAGTCAGACCATACTTACTGGGAGTCGGAGCTGGGCATAGAGATTGATAGTAAGACGTGGGACCGAGTCCACCTCTATATCCACAAAGGTTCCATGAATACCCACACGCAGGAAAATGGGTTCAAAATTAAATCAAGATGGTACAGGACTCCGGAAATTATCCACAAATACATACAGACTGTCTCCGACCGGTGCTGGAGATGTGAGCGTGACCTAGGCTCGCTCCTCCACATCTGGTGGTCCTGCCCGCTAATCCTACCGTACTGGCGTAAAATTCATGCAATTATATTGGAAGTCTCCTCCCTACCGTTAGAATTCTCCCCGGCCCAATACCTTCTGCACATATCCAAAATTCCGCGCAGGAAATATCAAAAGTCAATCGCACTGCATATGATCAATGCGGCTAGGTTGTGTATCCCTGTGCACTGGAGGTCCAAATCTCCCCCGTCATTAAAAGAATGGGTAACCAGGATGAACCAGATAGCGATGATGGAGGAGCTGATTAGCACGGCCCATGATAGGATCGATACATATTGTGCAATCTGGTCACCCTGGCTTGATTATCGTCAGACACAAGGCTGCCAAGACCTGATTCACGGTAACCCCCCATAGGGCAAGACGGCACGTAAATAGCTTGGTACACCCTGAGGAGGGTAGTTGGTGGTGACCCCACCCCCTCCTCGGTAGACTCTGAAACGGTGCCTCCCCCAGTCCTTCCTGTATCCCCCCCCCCCTTCCTCCCAACCTTCACTACCCATTCTCACCTCTCCCCCCCTCTTCTTTCTTTTTACTTTTACTTCCTCCACCCATGTCCTCCCATACTATCTTACTCTACTCTGCATCTAATATCCTTCTGTACTGTAGGCAATGGTCTTGCACACTCAACGCTTCAGTAAAGAGTGTCGACCATAAACGCTGTCGCTTCCCGGGCCTTTACAATAAGATAATGAAAAAGCTCCGATTGCCACGAGTGGAAGCGACGCAGGTCACCAAACAAGTATATCCCTTGCATTCCTAGTCTGTATGCAGGCCCAGATGCCACCGATACGGAGGCCACTGTAATGGCATACTTCCCTGGCACCTCGTCCCTCTGAATCATATCGCCCCCCTGACCCAGGGAGGTGCCTCTAGATGCGGAATTATCCCTGCCAAACTGCACAGTCAGGACGGGCCGAATGGCTGACATACCCAGGGACTCTAGGTACAGGACCAAGTGATGTAATGTTTTTGGAACTATGTGCTTATGTTGGTCAAAGTTATTGTGACTATTCTGCTTATCTCATGACACGACAAGTGATGCATATATGTATATTTTGTACACGGCAGTATTGTTTTGGTTATTTTGTTATGTTGAAAATTCTTAATAAAAATCTTTATGGAAATAAAAAAAAATAAAAAACTTTTTTGAATAAACCAATTGGATCTGGAATAATATCAAATTAAACATATTAATAAACAAAGAATATGACCCACCCACTCACTCCACAAAACATCACAGGCATCTAGATGTCTGGACTGCGCAGACGAACAAACAAAGGTAGTACACAAAACAATAACAGATGTCTGGCATGTTGAACATCACATAGCTTTATACCATATCTCCTGGCATATATCATATCACTTTAGGTTAATATTTTTTTCAATTAGAAAATGCCAACTACTCCATGCAACATTACCCATAATTGCCCTTCATAGTTATGATATTTTTAGCCCATTATAGTGCCCGGAAAAAGTGCACTCCACAGTGCTCACTCATGTTGCCAGCATCATAGGGCTTACATGCGTTGACACCCATCATAGTATTCACATGCGTTAGTGGTAAAGTGACGCAAATTTTTGCTGCACTTTACCACTGTTATAGCAGCGATTTTCGGCCACTAGTGGAGCGCTTTTGACCCCCACTAGCGGCTGAATAAAGGGTTAAAAGCAGCAGCACTTTAATATTATATATATTGCCAGACTACTGGTTGAAAGCTAAACAGTGGGGACCTTGAGTGGAGAGTGAACAAGTTTTGCTTTTGACTGATGTTGATTGCTGGGTTATATTTTTAGGTTCTTTTGGGGGCTTTTCCTTGTAGCTATTTAACACCTTTTTCTGTCACTTTTTAAACACTTTTTTTTTCTCTTTGCTTCCTTCAGCCTACTAATTAATGGGAATGTGGTTAATTGGTCACACGTGCTTGAAGCCTATATAACTTTTTGTAGAACTCATTGTGAGCCTGCTCATCTTTGAGCTTGCTGGAACTTAGACCGAGTGGAACTGGACAAAGTGGTGAGTTAAAAACCAGAGTGCAAAACAGGAGGTTATAACAGGGTTCATAGTACCTGTGTAGGGTGAGTGTGTACCTGTGTATTGTAAGTACATGAGTGCTGCTTGGGACGTGGGCTGTATTGAGTATGAGTGTCGGGTAGTACCTGTGTATTGTGAGTACCTGAGTGTTGTCTGAGTAGTGTGTGTGGATCATTAGTACTTGTGTATTGTGTGTGTGCACATGGGTCTGCAAGTCCCTGTGTATTGTCTTGTTGAGTACCTGTGTATTGACTTGTTGAGTATTAGTGTCAGGAAGATAGTTGCTAGGTAATTTGGACAGGGTATAATCCCCAATCCTCATTAAATTAGTAGGTACGATGATTGAGGGCGAATACTGCTGTGCAAAATGTAAGTATATTGTTTACCTGGAAGCCCAGGTTCTGAATATGGGCTTCTGAACTGTCAGCACTGTGAAGACCCTCCATACTAAAGGAGAGCTAGGAACGTACACGGCAGGTGCCGGCAGGGACCAGCACAGAGGCTGGTGGAGACAAAGAGGTGCAGACACTAGGAAAGAGTAGATGGGTGAAAGTCAGGAGGGGTAGAGGGGGAAGTGCCAGGGATGCCAATCCAGGGCTGGAGCATCCCAATAAGTACCCTCCATTGAGTGACATTGGTGAAACCAGTCAGGGACCAGCACTGCTGGAGCTGAGGGACTAGAGGAACCTAGCGTATGCTGTCCAGTTCTGGGCACCAGTCCTCAGGAAGGATGTACTGGAAATGGAGCGAGTACAAAGAGGGGCAACAAAGTTAATAAAGGGTCTGGAGGATATTAGTTATGAGCAAAGGTTGTGAGAACTGAACTTATTCTCTCTGGAGAAGAGACGCTTGAGAGGGGATATGATTTCTATTTATAAATACCATACTGGTGACCCCACAATAGGGATAAAACTTTTTTTGCGGAAGGGAGTTTAACAAGACATGTGGCCATTCATTTAAATTAGAAGAAAAGAGGTTTAACCTTAAACTACGTAGAGGGTTCTTTACTGTAAGAGCGGCAAGGATGTGGTCTCAGCGAGGGGGAATCGTTAGTTTCAAAAAACTATTTTATAAGCACCTGAACGACCGCAACATACAGGGATATACAATGTAATACTGACATATAATCACACACATAGGTTGGACTTGATGGACTTGTGTCTTTTTTCAACCTCACCTACCATGTAACTATGTAACTATAGTTTAGCATAGATACACGCCAAGGTTCTGATGACCCCATGTGTTTTGTTGTTTTCTAGTTGTATAGAACACCTTTGGACACTCCAAAGAGAATAGTAATGCAGTGTGCATAGTGCCCCCTCACCCTCCTGTCAGGCCCTGATCCCTCGCCATATTTCTGTCTGAATATTGTGTCCGGATTTCAGGGAGACTGAAACCCGGACACATGATTCAAAACCCAGACTGTTCGGGTGAATCCCGGACAGGTGGCAACCCTAGCCTGAGTGCTGTCACATTACAGAGGGCTTGACATTACTAATACCCCTAGTACCAGACACAGTTGACACACTGGATTTCTGTGATGACTGCAGGGGAAGCAAGAGCAACTTAGAAACACACTGTCACTTTGCTCTTACTGGGCAGTGTCAATCTGTATATTTTTCAATTATTGGTTGCTATTTTTGCACAGTAAAAGCATGTTTTACTCCATATATATGAAGGAAGTTGCTGTAGGTGATGCATGAACCTGGAGTAACAGGTAAAAGAACTGCATGTGAACCTTTGGTTCATATTTGCACGTTTGAGCACTTTGGTTAATTTGCTGCTAAGTCTTTGAGGTATCATGTGTATGCATGTTCATGAGTGATCTAATAATTTTCTATATTTTTTCACTGTATTTGAACGAATATATTTGTACTTGATAATGCATGAATACCCATGGAAGCATGTGCAAATGCAAGAATATGCACTAAAATGAATGATTGCTGTCACGTAGCAGCGATCACCGATCTAGCAGAGGTATTAAAGTACTATTTTATCTTTAAGGCCCACCTATCTCTATGCGTTTGAAGGCATGCCAACACATGCATACGGGGTAGCCACTGTTTAAATGGTGCTAGGTCTCATTTGTGTGATAAGTTGTCTATTATTTGATGTATTGTTGCCTATTATAGGACCTATTATTCACAATGGCAAATTAAAATGCGTGATTGTCAAGGCATGTAAAAAACGCATGATGGGCCTGCAGTGTGGGGTGGACTAATGGCGTTTCAGTGCATCACACAGGTCCATTTTTTTTTTGTCAACTTTAATAAGATGTGCACAAAGAGACACTTTATTCATATCACTGCACAGCGACATGGTGCATTACGCTGCTGTGTGATGACATGCAGTGCCTATCTGTGCACTGTAGTAAAATGCAGCATGCGTTTTATCACAGTTCACTGCACTGCACCTCCAGTCGTTGCATGTTCATGTGCCCTAGCAGTGATTGCCATTCTTCCAGTGTGGAAAAAAGCCAGTCATCACGCTTAAAGGGTAGAAAAAGATGGACGACTACCCTGCATACAAGTATACTGCAACCATGCAAAAAAAAATAAAAAATTAACAATTTTGATGACAGTTACAAAATACCCCTGATCATGAAGGTGTTAAAGTAAAACTACTACTATTTTCATATTGGAATCCTTAGTGTGTAGTTAATATAACTATAGGAGATAATATAACTGGAGATCGCTGATTTTGAAATGACTGTATATATTTGGCTGAATGCTATTAAATTAAGAAAAAAAGCACAAGTTAATTCTTAGAAAATATAATATGGTGATTTGTAAGACTTAATTAACTGTGATGACGTCTTTATCATCCTAACAAATTTTCAATAATTAGAAAAACATTCAACCTTAACATTTAATTAAAATACAGCAAAAGTAACTGTTCGATTTAAATGTATTGTTTGCTGCTTTTGTGAGCCATAAAACCTACTTTTAGAAACTGTTCATTTGTTCACTCATGGTGATATGCCCTTGACGTTAATACATTCTTGTGTGCAGAGATCCATGTTAGGAATTGCCTAACACTGGTTGCATGTGCAGGTGTGTATTATGTTCATCTTTAGGAGACCGTAAGCATAGCATAGGCTAAGATCAATGCCACACTGAATTTCAACCAAGCGCTAAAAGTCATTTTAGAATCCAACTCAACATCAAGCTAAATATTCAATAGAATAATTAAACTGTGATGGAGAATGCTTATTTTGAAGACATAATTCAAACTGTCAGTAGGAAGTAGGAAGTCTATTCAAGTATATCTGTCAACTGAATGTATGTGTAGATGTAGGCCACTGTCAGCTGATAAGTAGGATGGATGAGTTATTGAGTATTATGTCAACAATATATATATATATATATATATATATATATATATATATATAAAACAAACAAAGGGTTGGGGGCACACCCTAAACCTGAATATCTAAAGTTGGCGCTACTATAGAGACCTATATAGAACAACAGTGAATAGCGCACACATACTAAAATACAATAGGAGTAACTTTTAAATCTTACAAGGCTGCTTAAAAGCACCTAATCTTGATGAGTAAATATCAGGATTTATAAAACAAACAAAAAACTAGAACTTGCGTCAATGGAAAACTATATATAGTGCAAAAGTATAATTGGTAAAAACCACAGCAGCTGTTGCAAAGGTACTATACCTTAAAAAAAGGATGTGGAGAGGATAAGTCTTAACAGCGCTCATGGAAAAAATATTAAATGTGTATACACAATATGGGGATTTAGCCACATCATATGGCCATACCATGCTTAAGCCCACCACTCCACCAAAGTACCCCATTTCTGCTACAGAAATAAACATTTAGTCTGCTTGGCTAATAACCACAGCTCTCCTGCTCAAGCCTTATGCTTTAGGCCTTGGTCTGTCTCCCACTGACCAGACGCTCAGCAACTCCGTACTTGTTGCTAGCAGCCTCGTGCTGCACTGGCCCCCACCTCTTGTCTAGGTTAAGTCCTCCTCACTCCTGAGCCAGACAAGGTGGAGCCCATCAACTTGGTCTGGTCATTACTTAAGGCTGGGTTTACACTATACTACACCACAGTAGTACAACTTTGCTCCTACTTTGCTCTGCGACATCAGTCCTACATTGGTCCTACATCCATCTGACTTTCATGAACAGGATACTACTTTGATCCAACTTTTCAGATAGTATGACTTGTCTTTTGACCAATCAAAACTAACACACAATGAGAGGGGCTACAGCAGGGGGCAGGAAATAACACAATGTTGGATGCCAAAGTCGGATGGTTAGGACAAGGATCCGACTTTGATCCTACTTCAATGATAGTTAATGGTCTGAAGTAGGATCAAAGTCGGACCAAAGTAGTACAGGGAGCATTTTCAAAGTCGGACCGACTTGTGTCAGATCAGTTAAGACGGCTCCCATAGGGAAACATTGATTTTCACACGTCATGTGACATGAGCTCCCAATGTCGGAGCGTTTGTCGAACCAGTGTGAACCCGGCCTGAAGCCCAGAACACAGCTGACCAATTAGTATACTTGCTGTTCACTATATAAAGTCTTACACTGACCAGCTTTATATGTACACAAGCAGGTCACCCTGGCGGATGACATGGGCTCAACCGAGATGCTGGGTCTAAGCAACAACCAGTATTCACCAGAGCTCCTGATGGTGGAGATGGGTTTTGCTGCCTATTAGTACTGGGTCATGGTCCTCGGGGTTGCCCCACCAGAAGGTGAGCAAACTGGGATCTAGTAGCAGCTCTAGCAGGTAGGGATCGAACAGACGTGTAGTCAGTAAACAAACCAAAGATTGGTAACAAGTGGTTTCTGGTTGGGATCAAGCAGTTTGTAGTTGAGGAATAGCCAAAGGTCGATAATGAATGGTTGTAGGTTGGGATCAAGTGGAGGTGTAATCAGGGAAAAAGCCAAAGGTTGATCATGAGTGGTAGTGGAGATAAGGACAGCTGCAGGTACACAAAAGAGCAAGATATCGACTGAAGAGATTCCAGTAACCCTGCTTCTTCGGGAGGAATAGAGGAGCACTTTAAAAACGAAAAATAACAACACAAACATGTTTCATAATTACATTAACAAATATAAAGTAACATGCTCAACAGTGCACAGCAAAATCAATCCACTCCAAGGATCCACACCATCCAGATAAAAAGGGGGCTGGGACCAATGTCCAGCACTGTATCTCCCAGGGCAGGTGTGGGGGAAAAAGGGGCAGCAGCTACGGGAGATAAAAACTATACAGTTGTACATGTTTACCATTATAATTTAATAATCATGTGTGCTAAGACAATTGTATCCTAGATAAAGGAGCACCCACCTACTATGCAGGAGACCATCCAAGACTTAGATATCCAAACACATATTGAGGAAAAGGTGTAGGGAGTTCTCTTGTTGAACCTATCAGGCCTATTTGACAGATGTAACTCCAGAGCGTGGGTCCTAAAGGGGGTAATTAGATGAAATAAATTACTGAAACCAATTACCAGGGGGTCAAGCACATTGGACACATAAAATGTCTCCCACCACTTACCTTAGATTTAATGATACAGTACTAGCCAAACCAAGCCTTAGTAGAGAAGTTATGTCCAAAGAATCAGGAGAGCACAAACCTCAGAAAAACAGGGATTAAGTGGTTCTGTTAGTGCTCATAAAAAACCTAAATGTACAACAAAAGATCCCTTAAATCACCTAACCACTCAGTAAGCAAGCCTTGTAACTAAGATATGTAGCAACATCGCTCTGCATAGGACATCTCCCCTGGGGCGCACATTTTAGAGCCTGAAATTACAATATATAAAAAAATTGATTACTGCTCAAATGGACATGCCTTTACATGAATCATAAAAAACAAAGAAGAGAGCAGCACCATCATAGTGCAGCGTGATAAAAACATTTTAATATAGGACAGATGATTTTAAACTCACAAGATTGTAGAGATTTACATGAATCATCAATGTCCAATTAACCTGTCAGACCATACCTCAACATATGGATGTGCCTTGCCACAAAGCTCAGAAAGGTTTTTCCCAAAAATGCCCTCATCACAGAAGCCTCCTCTTTATACCCTCCCGGGATGTAAAAGACTGCCCTGTCTATCGTTTCTTGCTACTGTGTACTAGAAACTATGCTTTTACAGTGTACACAGTATTAAAATAAATTGAAAATAATATTTAGAGTGAACATTGTAATTTACTTGAAAACCATATATTGGATGTAATCAGATATAACCCTACCCTTTTTGTTTTACAATTACTGGTGGTTCCATGTACATCAACTTGTTTCTTCAAAACCCAGAGGCCAGTTTCTTCCTACAAGGAACTTCAATTTTCTTGCAAAGATTTTTGTATGGCATTCCCATCAGGGATATTTTGCCTAAATGTCTATCTGCCTGTACTAATATTTATATTAATGTCTTGAAATGATCGTTTACCCCTTAGTGACTGAGGGCGAAACAAATGTTACTGTCTGAACACAATTTTGCAACTTTGACATGTGTTAGCAAACCTGTACACATTTGCACAACTGCTTATTATATCCAGGTAAATTATACCTTGTTCTTTTCATCACAAATTTGGCTTTATTTTTGTGGTAAATGGTAACAGATATCTCCTGATTTTTTTTTTATCAAACTAATACTGGCCCAAACTAGTAAAACAATGCATTTTTTTTTAAATTTAGCTGTATGATTCCTTCCATTACCATAATTTATCACCAAAGCGTAACCCAAAATAAGTTCTCCTGCTCCTGACAATCAAATGTGTACATTATTTGTTGTTTGTACCTGTAGTATGGCCCAGAAACAATGGTGCACATTTTGCTTTTTCTATTCAACCTAAAACATACTGACAGATACTAATTAAAAAAATGCTATAAAAAAGTCCTACTAAAAAATGTACTGGCCCTGACCTTTGACCCTGACATTGACCTTTGACCTTTGACTTAACCCTAACACTAACTCTGGCACTGACCTAGATCTCCCTTTGATCTAGCTATTTTTTTCTTTATTTTTTTATTATTTATTTATTTATTTTACACACGTTGGTTTGTTTACAGCTCAGCTCCTCTCCTGCAAGAAGAGGAAGATACAATGGGATTTACTAAAGACAAATAGGCTGTGCACTTTGCAAAATGCAGTTGGTCCAGAGATTCAGAAAAGGAAGTAAAAACAGGGGTGGACTACAAGCCAATCAGAGGCTATCACAGTGATTAGTTGACCCAGAATTGGGAGTCTGGGGTCCCGATCGTTAGTGTGAGGGGGAGGAAGATATAAGGCGAACTCTTAAAAGGACCACACACCCATTTGTCCTTGATGATCCAAATACCACCATCTTTGCGTAAAAGGAGGAATACCATTAGTGACAACACCAGAGTGTGAGCTGCATTGATCCCAAAAGGAGATACCCTGGAGGTAAGCGCGCAGGCACAGAGGTGCTGGACATCACTGAGCAAAATGAATGACTGATCAATTCAAAAACTTTTATTTTACACGTGGTGAACTGTGAATAAGATTGGGATGCTTTTGTAATAAGAAAAACATTAGAGACTTTTCTGCACATGCAAATACTTTATTTATTATTTATTTATGTATTTAGTTTGGTTGCAAATGGGAAGCTGCAAATATTGGACCACATCCTAAAATATTTGCATCAAACCAAAAAACTAAAACAATAAAGCAGACTTAACTGGTACCAGGGAAATGCCAACATTTAAAATCACAAAAACTTTATTACATATAAAATTAAAAATACCATGGGGTAACAATCACTAGCATAAAGTCTCATCTATCATAGTAGTAATATGTAACATGAATAGGTCAACACATAATTTCATAACATAACAGTCCAAGAAAAAAGTTAGTGCATTTCGCATAGATGCTTCCTCAGAGCCTTTTTCATATGTTCATGAGAGAGTGACCTATCTTAAGAAAATACATATTAGTTATACATCTAATAACAGGTATTCATTTGAAATCAACAATGACAATAAATAATCAATCGTGCAGACTTACATGTCACCCTAGGAACAAGAACAAAGGCAGCATCCAACAACAGCCAGATGAGGTAAAAAAATTATTGTTAGAGAGGGGAAGGGAGGGAGAGAGTGTGACCACTCTGGTGTACAGTAGCAAGTTCCAAAAAGGTTTACTTACAAAGAAAAGTTGAAAATAGATACTCACAAAAGTATAAAAAACACACATATAGTGTATATATGGAATTTTTGTACAGTGCTTAGAGGAGGATCATCTACTCAAGAAGACCATGGTAATCCATCCTGGATTACAGGACAATAAGCGCAACTTTGTTAACATCCTGAACAATGCCTCCCTAACCATAGAGCAAGTATATATATATATATATATATATATATATATATTTATAACCTTGCTCAGTGTTTTATTTGCCTAGCCATGCAGCCCAACCATTGTCACCAAGGCTGTGAACTCTTTTATATGAAAAACTATCCAGCCGGTATGTACTAAAATTCAATATATAATGGACATTTCCAATGTAATGCAATTATCAACAGCTGATGCCACGATAATTAAATCCAATGCTACATCCTACTACAAATTAAGCTCACCTTACTGTAATACTGTATACAAAATGTTAAGACTAATCTCTCCTGACTTACCCGGTTTATAGAAGTTTATTATCTCCTAGGTTTACTAGGGTTATAGCAATTATACATACAATTTTAAAGGGGTAAAAAGTAAATTGTTAATGTTGATGTTTATGACTTGCAAACGTTGATACTTGCAAAGTATAAAAATGTACTAAAACAAAAAGTTATGAGAGACCTTTTAGTTACAACTGAGATAACTGGGAATTAATACCGTAGCGATAAAGTGATTCCTATACCCTGACAACAGACAGATTCTACCACACTCAGTTAATTCGTACAACTCAGTATGCTAAACATGCTTCATATTTACCTACATTTAAGTTTTGTTAGAAATGGATTGTTTGAGGATTTGCATCATTTAATTTACAGAACATGCCTACAACTTTGAAGATTTTTTTTTTTATTTTGAAGCAAACAACAAATAGGACAAAATAAGAGAAAAAGTCAATGTGCATAACTGTTCACCCCCCTAAAGTCAATACTTTGTAGAGCCACCTTTTGCGGCTATAACAGCTCCAAATCACGTTGGATAAGTCTCTATGAGTTTGCCACATCTTACCACTGGGATTTTTGCCCATTCCTCTTTGCAAAACTGCTCCGGCTCCTTCAAGTTGGATGGTTTGCGCTTGGGGTACAGCAATCTTTAAGTCTGACCACAGATTTTCTATTGGATTGATGTCTGGGCTTTGATTAGGTCATTCCAACACAGTTAAACATTTCCCCATAAACCACTCAAGTTTTGCTTTAACAGTGTGTTTGGGGTCATTGTTCTTCTGGAAGGTGAACCTCTGTCCTGGCCTAAAATCACACAGAGAGTGGTACATGTTTTGCTCAAGAATATCCCTGTATTTAGCACCATCCATCTTTCCCTCAACTCTTACCAGTTTACCATTACCGACTGCTGAAAAACATCCCCACAGCATGATACTTCCACCACCATGTTTCACTGTGGGGATGGTGTTCTTTGGGTGATGTGATGTGTTGGGTTTGTGCCAGACATATCATTTTCTTTGATGGCCAAAACGTTCAATTTTAGTCTCATCAGACCAGAGCACCTTCCTCCATACATTTTGGTAGTCTCTCACATGCCTTTTCGCAAACTCAAAACGTGGCCTGACGCGAGTTCCGGATGGACGTGTAATCCCGGAGCTCCGGAGACAGAGAGTTTAAGCGGCTAATAGCGGGCGCATCCACGAGTGAATTTCACCCTAACGGAGTGCGGCATCCATACCGAGCACCAGGCGACATGCCCAGCAAGCGGAGGACCGCTGGAAAGCCCCAGCGGCTCACGGACTTTTACACGAGAGTCCCTGACAAAAGGCTCCAAGATGGCGCCCGGGCCTACAACACGGACGGAGCTGTACAACGCGGTCCGGCCTTCAAACAAGGTAACGCCAAACACCACGATGCCCAGCAAAACTCCCATCACTACTCCTACCCTCCATCCCCATCCACTGGTAGCCCTGTAAAGTCCAAACCTAGGATGGATGGCGACAGATTGCACGCTGAGGGCAGCCCGGCCATAGACTCAGATGAGGACACGAGGGAACTCCCCGAACCCATAGAGTCATTCCCCACACAGAACCAGCCTGTTCTGGACACAGTCCTGAAGGACATGTTGATGTCCCTTCGCAGCACCATTCAATCCGACATGGCATCATGTATGCATAGATTCTCCAAAGAAATTAACGCCATGGGCTCCAGAATAGACCATATAGAAACCAAGATGGGGGAATATGCAGACACTATAAATGACCTGGTGGATGCAAATGAAGATAAGGAAAGGGAGGCAGAGTGGATAAGGGATAAGCTGGCAGACATTGAGGACAGGTCTAGGAGGAACAACGTAAAGATCAGGGGGATCCCCGAATCAATTCAGCAAGCTGACCTCCACACCTATACCGCCGAAATTTTCAAACAAATTGTACCTGACCTGTCGGATATGGACGTCACAATTGATAGAATCCACCGTCTTCCCAAACCAGCACACCTCCCAGATCACATCCCCAGGGATGTTCTGCTCCGCTTACATTTCTTTCACGTGAAAGAAAACCTCATGCTGACTATGAGAAAGAAAGAGCAGGTCCCCCCACAATTGCAGCACCTCCAATTCTTTGCAGACCTGTCCCAACACACACTACAGAAGAGAAGGGCTCTGAACACAATTACAAAAGCACTCAGAAACAACAAGATCATCTACAAGTGGGGCTACCCCACCAAGTTATCCGTAACCAAAGATAATCACACCTATACAATTACCTCCTTAACCAGAGGGATTGAGCTACTCAAAAGCTGGGACATAATACCAGAGCAAGACCCAGGAGTCCCCGACACCAGTACTCCGCGACAAGTGGACAGAGACTGGAATACAGCGACTGCTAAGAACGCCAAATCGCACGCCTAACAAAGATGGATGACCAATATCTTAGTTCTGTATGCTCTCACATCTCCGTCCCCAGGGAGAATAGGGCCGAACTTACCCCCCAAATTTCTTACAGCGATATAAGCTGTACTAGTCTTTTTTGGTTCAGCACTAATGTCCGCACTAACTAAGTGCGCAGTTGCTATGTTTTTTCTTTTTGTTTTCCTTTTCTTTTTTCTTTTTCCCTTGCTGCTAAGGAAACCTGAAGACGTTGAAACAACACATCCGATACTGCTGGATCGACCCGCTAGAAGACACCCTCCAACCACAACAGTACAAACAAGCACCTCATATGGGCATGTACAACGCTGCAGTCGCTCTACCACAACAGTGAGTACCGTATTGCACACACCTTTGATGTTCTCTTTGTGCCATGCGACGAAGACGCAGGACACAGAGACACTCCTCTCCACACTACAGAAGGATTGCTTTTGTACAACACCCTGTCACCTGCTGCTTCACACCAACCCCCCTGAAGTAACAAGATGGCTCTGAACATATTGACCATTAACACCAAGGGGCTTAATCACCCAGTGAAAAGAAACTCCCTATGGAAGGAAGCCAGTACCCACCATTGTGACATAGTGTGTGCCCAGGAGACTCACTTCTTAGCCTCCAATCCTCCCAAGTGCTCACATAAGAACTTCCCCCACATTTTCACAGCGAACGCATCCTCAAAAAGGAAAGGGGTCCTTATTGCAGTCAAAGACTCAGTAGCATTCAAGCCCATTGACTGCATTACCGACACACAAGGCAGATACATAATCCTAATATGCGAAATTAATTCAACCACTTATACGCTTGTAAACGTGTACTCCCCCAACAAGCACCAGATCCATTTTGTTAACAAACTGCTACTGAAAATAACTAAGGTTCGCCAGGGACTTCTGATCATTTGCGGCGACTTAAATATAACACCGGATCCGACAATGGACTCAACCTCCAAACCTAGAAGAAATAGCCTGGCATTACTACCGACTATCATCAAGAATGACCTTTACGATGCATGGAGATGCCTTCATGCCGGAGAAAAAGACTTCACATATTTCTCACCACCACACAGAGTATATACTAGAATAGATCTGTTTCTTTTAGACCAACAATCCTTACTTCGGACTAAATCAGTGACTATTCACCCTATAACCTGGTCTGATCACGCGCCAGTGGTGCTCTCCATAAGGGACTCGTCGTCGGTTGACGCGAGGCCAATATGGAGAATTAACACCTTCACACTGCAACAAAAAGAATGCAGGCAAGTGATGCAAGACAGGCTGCAGGAATTCTTCTCTGATAACGAAGGCTCTGTGAGCAATCCTTTCATGTTATGGAATGCCCATAAGGCTTATATGCGAGGCATAAGTATACAACTAGGGGCGAGGTTAAAGAGGCAGAGGCAGAAGAGGCTGAAGGACCTTGTGACGGCCATCAATTGCTTAGAGAAAGACAACAAGACCAATCCCTCCCACGACACATCGAGTAAGCTTACCCAACTAAGACATGACCTTAGAATATTACTGCTAGAAAACTTTGAAAAATTTAACAGAAGACTGAAAATGACCTACTATTCCAATGGAAATAAAGCAGGTAGACTTTTAGCGCAAAACATAAAAGGTCTTAGGTACAAATCCAAGATACCATACATTTTCCACCCGCAAACTAAAATCAAGGAAAGTCACCCCCAAAAGATAGCTGACGCGTTTAGTGATTACTATAGCTCACTATATAACCTGAAAAATGACCAAGAAACTCACCAGCCAGATCCGCGCGAAATAAACGACTTTTTAGCACGCCTAGCTATCCCTAAACTGACCCAGACACAATTGTCCAATCTAAACGCCCCCTTCACTGAAACAGAAATAATTAAAGCAATTGACCATATGCCCCTAAACAAATCTCCAGGCCCAGACGGATTCAGCGGGGAATACTACAAAGAGTTCAAAAACATACTTAAACCATATCTATGTGACATCTTTAATGCAGCCGCTGCCTCTGCCTCTTTTCCTTCAGAAATGTTAGAAGCAACTATTATTACCTTGCCCAAACCAGGGAAGTCTCCAGATACCCCAGCAAATTTTAGGCCGATCTCCCTTTTGAATAATGATCTTAAACTTTACGCTAAACTGATAGCAGCCAGGCTAGTAGATATTTTGCCATCACTGATCCACCCTGACCAAACAGGCTTCACAAAACACAGACAAACATCTGATGCCACCCGAAGGCTGATCAATATAATTCACCTCGCTGAGGTACAGAAAAGGCCTTCTCTGCTTCTATCTCTGGACGCAGAGAAGGCCTTTGACCGAATACACTGGCAATACCTGAGGCAAGTCCTTGAAGCTTTCGGCTTTGATGGAAACATATCGACAGCAATCATGGCATTATATTCTAAACCATCAGCTAGAGTATACACATCAGGAGTTCTATCTGCACCATTCCCCATTACAAATGGGACCCGACAGGGCTGCCCCCTGTCCCCCTTAATTTTTAATCTCCTGATGGAACCCCTAGCCATACACGTCAGATCGCACCCCAAAATATCAGGTCTCAAAGCCACCGACACTTCCCACTCGATCAGCCTGTTCGCTGATGACGTAATAATGATCTTAACGAACGTGGAGACTTCCCTGGCAGAGGCACATAAGGCTTTGACAATGTTTAATAGAATCTCATATTACAAAGTTAATGAAAATAAATCACAAATATTGGGACTGGGCATTAACGAACACACAAAAAATAAATTACAACAACAATTCCCATACACATGGAATACAGTGGGGATAAAATATCTAGGCATAACATTAACAGAAAAGGTGGACCAGTTGTGCGGCGCTAACTATCTACCTTTTCTCGAAAGCTTAGAACAAAAGCTCGCCTCAATCGGCAAAACTGAGTTATCTTGGTCAGGCAGATTGGCGGCGTTCAAAATGATGGTGCTTCCGCAGTTCTTATACCTATTTAGATCAATGCCAATAGTTATCCAAGATTCATTCTTCACCAAGGCCCAAGCAAGCATTAACAAATTTCTATGGCAGGGGAAAAGGGCCAGATGCGCTTTCAAGAAACTCGTAGCTCCGAGGAAATCGGGAGGGGTGGGTCATGTCCTTTTGAAAGATTATTACCTAGCAGCAATCTTAGCACAGTCCAAACAGTGGTTCCCTAACAACCCCTCACCTAGATGGCTGGAACTAGAAAAAGCACAATGCAAGAACAACAACACATACGACCTACTAATAACGAGTTCACTCATTCCCTTAAAGACAAAGCAGGTTTCACCACCTATGGAAGCCACAATTAGAGCATGGAAAACACTTCTAACTACACTCCCACCTACTCAACCTACCAAACCTTTACACATTAACATTACGTGTTTGCAACTGTTGATACCAAATCTCAATATTAAAAGCTGGATAGGGAAAGGCATAGTCTCACTGGAAGAGCTCATGGTAGGTCCGGCAGTTAAAACGTTCAGAGCGCTCCAGCTAGAATATGGCCTAGAATCGAGAGACACATACACCTACAAACAAATCTCCCATCTCTTAGCATCAATTCCCACTATCCAGATACACATACCAGTTAGGATCTACATGTACCTCATTCATCCCAACACTGCAATCAAGGGAATCTCGCTTTTTTACAACACTTTGAACTCCAAACTGGAGTTTACTAAATCTCCATCTATGAGGACATGGGAAATTGACTTGAAGGCTACTTTCTCACTGGAACAGTGGCAAAACGCAATTAAAATATCACACACAGCTACCAAGTGCGCCAATCTTTGGGAACTTGCCAGCAAACTTCTTTTAAGGTGGTACCTAACCCCCACTAGGCTAGCGGGATTCCAACAACATACGTCACCTCTTTGTTGGAGACAATGTGGCCATAGGGGAACGCTAACACACATAATGTGGGAGTGCCCGACCATACTGAAACTTTGGACTCAGGTATTTGAGGTAATTAGAGATATAACTAAAACCCACACTGAATGCGACCCTGCACTAGCATTACTGTCATTAAACATGGAAAAATTCCCCTGCACACATAGGAAAATTGTTTTTCACATCATATCCAGCACCAAATTAGCAATCACAAGAAGATGGAGAACTGCGGAAGTGCCCTCAATGCAGGAAATAATAAAAATCACTGATCTTCACATTAATTATGAACTGATGTTCGCAGCCTCACAGGGACAGTACATATCGCACTTCAAGATATGGGAACCATGGATAAATTGGTACAAGGAAAACAGAACAAGTTAAACTGGAGCTGGTGGACCCCTCCGACGGGCGCAGCTAGTTCCCTTTGGGGCGCCCGTCGGCGGAACACACCGGATGCCAAGTAGTAAAAAAATACCAAATAAAACAGGAGAGTAAAAGGAGTGAGTGCATTTAAAAGCAAAAAACCTAAATATGAAAATAATATTGTCTCAGCTAATATACAGTCATGCATTTATCTGATAGTTAGATCTCTACATACGTCTTTCTAACGCAGCACTGTTCAGTATACCGTTATGTATACTATCTTATGTTTTCAAAATTCTATGTTAAGTGTGAATAGCCGCCTGTAATACGCATGTGTATTCAACAACACCAGATGGCGCTGCGCGCACTTCTACTGTTTATGTTTAACTCTGTTACTCAATAAAAACTATTGAAATTAAAAACTAAAATTGAAATTTAAAAAAAACTTTAAAAAAAACATAAAATATACTACGAACAAGGAAATAAAAGTGGTAGACTCCTCGCTAGAGCAGTTCAAAATAGAAAAAGCAGTGCCACAGTACACCACATAAGAGATAAACAAGGGACTTCATATTCTTCCAATAAGGCTATAGCACACCGATTCGAAAAATATTACAAACACTTTATAACATCCCCTTTATTGTGACTGCGACATTATGGCAGACACGTCGGACAATTTTGACACATTTTTGGGACCATTGGCATTAATATAGTGATCAGTGCGATTAAAAATGCATTGATTACTGTAAAAATGTCACTGGCAGTGAAGGGGTTAACCACTGGGGGGCAATGTAGGGGTTAAGTGTGACCTATGTGTTTTTTTACTGTAGGGGGTGTGGCTTGGCATGTGACATCACTGATCGTCTTTCCCTATGACAGGGAAGAGACGATCAGTGACAGCCTCACTAGGAAGCATGGGGAGAGGTTTGTTTACACTTACCTCTCCCTGTTCTTCAGCTCTGTGACCCGATCACGAGACAACGGCAGCGATCGGGTCCCCGGGTCCTGCGGCCACGGTCACGGAGCTCAGGACCCGATCGCGAGCGCGTCGCCGCTGGCACGCGTGTGACCAACGGCTGGGCTCTTAAAGAGCAACGTACCTGTACGTGCTTGTGCCCAGCCGTGCCATTCTGCCGTCGTAAATGTGCAGGAGGCAATCCTTAAGTGGTTATACTGACCCCTAACCACATTGAACATACATACAAATAAAACATTTTCTATCTAGGAAGGAAAAACCTGTCCTCTCTAGAAGAACTTTCCTCCAAAAAAAACCCCCAAAGACAGCTCATTCCAACCCTGTACTCCTCCCTATTCATTGATCATTCAGCATTCTCCAGTAATGCATGTTCAGCATGGGAACAAGATCTAAATATAAAATTCACTGATTCTGAATGGGAATTAATCTGCTCCTACCTACACAAAGTCTTCCTTAATATAGCCACTCAAGAATGTGGTTTCAAGATTCTCTCGAGATGGTATAGAATGCCTGCGTTGCTTCATAAATTCTCAAATGCAATTCCTAATAGATGTTGGCGATGTGATGCTTCAGACGGATCAATGCTCCACATTTGGTGGTCGTGTCCTGTTATCCAAACATTTTAGTAGATGGTACACGACACTATCCTTTCTGTCACATCTGATAATATGGACTACTTCCCTGCTGTATACCTGCTTCATTATAATACCATTCCCAAGAATGGAGGTATCTTAAATCACTAACAATGTTTATGATAAACGCATAAAGACACTGCATCCTATGCCACTGGCGCTCTCCAACTGCCCCGACGCAGTGAGTCAACGTAGAATCAACAATATTGAAAAAATAGAAGAACTTATCAGTATCTCACACGAAAAGTTACCCAGATTCACATCAACATGGTACAGTTGGCAACACTTTAAAACAACAGAAGCATATCAGACGAACGACAGATAAGCTCTATTTATCAAAACAGCTTTAATGAAACGAATGAACTACAAACACGCTACCTGCTATTACCTACACTGGTCCCTTATATGATCCTGTTGTAAAATTGGGACCAACATACCAACTTCTTATGCTTTCGGCCCATACAAGTTCTTTATTGATCCGTATTAACATAGCTCAAAAGATAGAGGGGAGTCTGGAACTCCCCCCCATCCTTCTTCTCTTTTTCCCACTTTTTTTCTCATTCTACTGTATCAATATTTATGACCTAACATCCAGCCAAAATATAAAATAAAAATAACCATAAAACCAGATATAACATGAGGATATACAGTATCTCAAAAAAGTGAGTACACCCCTCACATTTTTGTAAATATTTTATTCTATCTTTTCATGTGACAACACTGAAGAAATGACACTTTGCTACAATGTAAAGTAGTGAGTGTACAGCTTGTACAACAGTGTAAATTTGCTGTCCCCTCAAAATAACTCAACACACAGCCATTAATGTCTAAACCGCTGGCAACAAAAGTGAGTACACCCCTAAGTGAAAATGTCAAAATTGGGTCCAAAGTGTCAATATTTTGTGTGGCCACCATTATTTTCCAGCACTGCCTTAACCCTCTTGAGCATGGAGTTCACCAGAGCTTCACATGCCTCCATGATGACATTACAGAGCTGGTGGATGTTAAGCCCCATACACACGCTCGGACAATCCGCGGACCAGGTCAGTCGGACTTTGTCCGACGTACTTTGTCCGATGTTGGCGTTGCGTACACACGGTCGGACTACGTTGTCGGAATATCCGGTCCGGAAGAACGTTGTGACGTAAGTCGTCGTCCACGAGATTACAAAAGGGAAGTTCAGCACCACGTCAGGCACCCGTTGGGCTCCTTCTGCTGATCCCGTGTTTATCGAGAGTTAGTGGAAGTTTGGTGACTTAAGATTCGCGCTTCTCAGTTTTCTGACTCAGATCGTTACTGCTCTTCAGTTTGTGCTTGTCGTGCGTATCTGTTTATTAGTGCGTGTAGTCAGTTCGCATTTGTTGGTCATTGCGGCCTATATCTTGATATAGGACGCTTTGATTTGCACTGCTTATTGTCTGCTCGTTGCTGGTATTCACTTCGTTCTTTCAGGCCTTGCTGTTTATCGGTGCTTTCTGTTTGTCCGTTCTGACCAGCCGACCTTTTGTGACCTTCTGAGCGATGTTTCCCGTGCGTACTCGTCGCCGAGTTCGTGCTGTACGCGGAATTGGTGTCGGGCTTTTAGCTTTGAGCCAAGACCCGTCCATGAACAGAGTGACGAGGAGTATGTGGACCAAGAATTGGTTGCTTCAGCGTGACCAGTTCTCGCACATGCCTTTGCTTCGTGAGATCCGGGACCAATATATGCAGTACTTTGTGGGTAGGGGGGCCATTGCTCTGCCTGACGATGTGTGAGAGGCATTTTTTAATAAATCTGATATTTTAACCAACCTATGATTTCATGTCATTTCAGTCTTCTTTTTAGCTTATTTTACTTTGACATTTTTTCCCTTTGCCTTCGACAGTGGGAATGCACTTTCTGGGCAAAAGGAGGTAACAGTCTCTTCTTCCCAAAAAGATTATTCTCATGTTGTGTGTTTGCTACCTAATCTTTGGTCTAGAGAAGGTTTGTACTGCATAACTGACACCCAAAATACTCCTTTTCATCACCAGGTCTGACATGTGTGTATTCTCCAAAATGCTGTGCTCCGTGTTTTCGTACAAAGCACTGTGGGTGTCATTTACATAAGTCAAATCCGCTATGCTCTACAAGTGCATTGAAAAAGTTCCCCGGGAAAGAAAATTGGAGTGCAAAGTGGATTTGCCTTTAGTAAATAACACCCATTGCCCCCCATATCCTTTTCATTTTACATACATAATGCATTGTGTTTTTTAAATAAGGAAGCCACACATTTAGAAAAATAAAAGTTTACTAGGAAAACATTCCCAAGTGCGTTTACAATCTTCACGCCAAAACTGACAACATCTTGGTTATTTACAACATTGTTTACAAACATTCCGCAATTGGTAAAACCAGGCATGGAGCAAAACAGAACCTAGGAACTTGGAAAGTTCAACTTTGTAAAGTGAAGACAAGATCAGACATGACTATATGTTCAAAGTGTGTTTGATCTTGCCTTCATCACATGGGGGGGTCACCCCCGAAAAGTGGAAATTTGGAACATGCACACAATTTGGGACTGAAAATGGTCATTAGATGGTAAAACACATGCCTAGAAGCTTCAAAAGTGCCATTTTCCATCATGGGGATGAATGGACGTTTTTTGGGGGTGCAACCCCTTCACCACAACCACTTTCGTAGTTCGTAAAGTGTTTGCACCCCCAAAAAAACGTTGCCATTCATCCACCATGGTGGGAGCTAGCACATGTGGACACAATGTGTGCATGTTCCAAATTTCAGACAGTTTTTAAGTTGCAAATGTGTTCTGAAGCTGGCACAAATGTGTGTTAATTACTTGGTGCGTTTTCATATTTTTCCTAAAACATCAATGATGTTCTTCAATTTTTGTTGAACATCATTGATGTTTTGCTTTATGTAATCTAGATCTCTATTGCAGACCATTATCTCTCCGATGAGTACGTGGGCACTCTCTGTGGTAAAGTGCGATTTTTCTTCCACAACATCCACGTCACCTAAAAACCACAAACAAACAAAAATGGGGTGTTGGAAATGAGGCAGCCATACATGGATTAGCTTACCAGTAGCTGTGTTCTCCCACACTCACCTGTTGTGGTGACAATTTCTCCAAGTTCGATGATCTCTCCTTCCTCCTCCTCCTCCTCCTCTGCTTCTGCTCTTTCCCCTTTTTTGGTAGGTGTTGGTTTGGGGGTTTCCTCAGACGGCCCAAGTTTTCGCTCCCCTATGAGAATGTCCAAAAGGAAGATTTAGCAACACAAGCTATTGAGGGCAGAAATAGGAAATGACAAACATTGCTTGAAAGTGACGGACACTATTTTAGTTTGGCCAGTTACAAATGTCAACTACATGAATGAAGTCACTTTGTAAAGGTGCTAAACTGACTAGCTTTTTGGTAGAAGTTTGTGTGATGGAGACCCCCCTCTAGTATCCACTGGAGCACATGTGTGGAAAAGCATAATAAAAAGGGGGTTTGGGTGTCCCAGCACTAGTGCTCTAGAGTCCAGATGGGTAAACAGCTACTGAGTGACCTCTCCTTTACATTGAATAAATTGGCTTTACATTCTTGATGACATTTCTAGTGAGAACAAACTTCCTTTCCCCAAAAAAACACCAAACATCGTATTATAAGTGGCCGAACGATCGAGGTTGCGTACGATCGAATGCACACACACACGACCATGACAGTGGCAGAAAGATCGAGGCTGAGTACGATCGAATGCACAGACGAACCTGAAAGTGGCCATTTTGGAATGTACAACTTGGTAAAAATCAAAACACAATGGAGCAGTATGCAAGCAAGAAATCAAACACAAAACACAACTACTTACTTTTTTGAAGAATTCTCTTGATCTTTCTGTACTGATCGGCCTCCCTCAGTTTCAGGTCTGACCAGCGTTTCCTGAGTTGCTCCTTGGATCGTTGTACCCCAAAATTATTGTACAGCCTTCTCACAACTTTAGACATGATCTTGGCCTTGCGGACATTGGGGTTGAGGTAAGGCCCATACTTCCCATCATAGTCGCTCCTCTTTAATATGTCCACCATCTCCAACATTTCTCCAAATGACATATTGGAGGCCTTGAATTTCAGGTTCCGGGATCGGGACGTTTCTGCCTCCGGACTTTCCTCGTCCTCCTCCTCGTTGGTGGGATATTTGTGGCGCACCTGCTGTGTCCCCGCCATGTGCTCTCCCCACTACGCCGTAAAGAGAAGGGGTGGGGAATAGACGAGAAAGATCGTCAGGGGCGGGCGGAGTTTGAAGCATGCGCAGTGTATATAAAACGTCACACGCCTGTGTCGTAGCCACGATCTGGGAGACGAGGGGAGAGAAAACTCACACGAGACGATCGCTACAAACGAAGGTACAATTTAACGTTGGTACATAACTAGCCTAGACTGATTAGAACTTGAGGCTTCTTTATGGAGAAGATTAGGAGAGTTTAGCCTGACATAATTTATAGGGTTTGGTGTGGCGTTGTGTCTTGCAGAGGTGATGGATGCCTTCTACAACGTGAGCTTTCTCCCACACTTCATTGATAAATACCGGCAATTCCCCCTCTTATGGCAGGCAAAACACAGGGATTATAGCAACAGACCAAAGAGGTACGCAGCCCTGCTGAAACTGGTGGCATTTGTAAAGCCTACCCTGCCCATGGCAACCGTCGCAAACTTAAAAGTGAAGATCACCAACATGAAGACTACCTATTTCCGGGAGCGCAATAAGGTCCTGAAGTCACAAGCATCTGGAGCTGCAGCAGCTGATGTCTATGTCCCCACGCTCTGGTACTATGAGAGGCTCCACTTTCTCAAAGACCAGGCTACTGTCAGGAAGTCACTCTCGACTCTTCCTTGCACGCGTCCTTCCACGCACGCCACCCCTGATGAGGATTCCGAGGACCAACCTGGGCCTTCCAGTCAGGAATATGTGCAGGTGCCCAGCTTGTTCCAGGTATAGTAGTTTTGGAACCAGTTTGTTGAATAATGAATGATGTTCAGTTAATTCAGGATCCCCAATTGCTTATTTCCTAACGTGATTGACATATCAACAGACAGTGGTGTGGGAGACATTTTTGGGAAGAATCTAAACTGCAGGGCTGAGAATTGTATGGTTTTGTATTTGAAAACATTTTGCAACAGTCACTAGATGAGAATTGTGTGTGTTTGATGAACAAATAACTGAAACTATGTCCCTTTTTCATACACAGGAAGACCTCAGCCAGGAGGTGGCTGTGGAAGGTGGCAGTCAGGAGGAGGCAGGGGGGTAGTGGCAGCCAACAGGGGGGTAGGCGTAGGAGCCTGACTGTCTCCCAAGTCTCTCCCCTCCGCCTTCCCTACAGAAGGGCGAAAAACATGGGGGAGGTGGGAGAGTCAGCGCTCCAGCTGATAAAAGATGCCTCAGCCTCCCTCTATGCCACACCCACCTACGAGGAGGCCTTTGCCTCCTTGGTTACAAGTAAATTTACGGGTATGGAGGCGGGGCAACGCAGCATGTGTGAGGAGGTCATCCTCAAAATACTAAATGAGGGGATGGCTGGGGAGATGACTCCCCTCACACATGTTTGCGAGAGTGACCTTGCTCCGCCTCCTCCTCCTCCTTCTGCCACCCCACCAGCACCAGCACCACGGCGTGGAAGGAAGCGTACAAGGAAGACAAGAGAGTGACAACCTGGACTCAGTCTGGTCTGAGAGAAGATGGAGCCTCTCGTAGTACCAGAGCCTGGGGACCTAGATGGCATCTGCTGCAGTTCCGGATGTTTTGGACTTCAGGACCAGATTGCGCTCCCTTATTATTTAGATAGGTAGTCTTCATGCCCCCAATTGTTTAAGTCTGTAAAATGATGGTTGCCATGGGTGTCCAAGGCTTTGCAAATTCCCCAAGTTTCACCATGGCTGCGTTCCTCTTTGGTCTGTTGCTGAGACCTAAATAAAGGTTTTTTTGATTTGAAATAATCATTGACTATTGTGTTTTACTTTTCTACAATGACAGTTTTTCTTTGAGTAGGCAGGTACATTTCACTAATCCTAGAATTAACAAGGGGCACCAACAACCAACAAACTCCTAGTAAATGTAAGCAAGAAATACAAATGTTAATAATGTGGTTTTGCTAAGTTGAGACATACAAACCCCCTCCAAAAAAAAAAAAAATCTCCTTCAAATATGTATTCCCCCAAAAAAAAAAAATCTGGGTAAAAAAATAAGAAAGATTGTATTACGATCTGAGTAAAAATAAACATGTAGTGTATAAATGCTGCAAAGTAATAAAGAAGTAAGTTTGTGAGAAGTGCGGGTGAATAGGAGCAGCTAAAAGATGTCATTCTTGTTGCATTGTAAAGAAAAAGAGAATGCGCTGCATTAAAGACATTTTAACATTGCAGCGTGACGAATGTGCTGTGTCGATTAGGAAAGGTAGTTTTACCTGACCGAGCGCTTCCGTCACAGAATTTCTTCTGAGCATGCGTAGCACTTTGTCCGTCGGACAAGCGTACACACGCTCGGATTTGGTGTGATCGGACCGGGTTGACGGGAAATCTTTCCAGCAGGAGATAAGACTTTGTCCGACGGACAAACCGACGAACACTGTCCGATGGTGCATACACACGGTCTGATTTTTCAACAACCTTGTCCGATCGGACCAAATTGATGAAAAAGTCCGACCGTGTGTATGGGGCTTTAGAGACCTTGCGCTCTTCCACCTTCTATTTGAGCATGCCTCACAGATACTCAATAGGGTTTAGGTCTGGAGACTTGGCCAGTCAATCGCCTTTACCCTCAGCTTCTTTAGCAAGGCAGTGGTCGTCTTGGAGGTGTGTTTGGGGTTGTTTTCATGTTGGAATACTGCCCTGTGGCCCAGTCTCTGAAGAGAGGGGATCATGCTTTTCGCTTCAGTATGTCACAGTACATGTTGGCATTCATGGTACCCTCAATGAACTGTAGCTCCCCAGTGCCAGCAGCACTTGAGCAGCCCCAGACCATGACACTCCCACCACAAACTTGTCTTTGTACTCCTCACCTGGATGCCGCCACATACGCTTGACATCATCTGAACCAAATAGGTTTATCTTGGTCTCAACAGACCACAGGACATGGTTCCACTAATCCATGTCCTTAGTCTGCTTGTCTATAGCAAACTGTTTGTGGGCTTTCTTGTGCATCATCTTTAGAAGAGGCTTCCTTCTGGGACGACAGCCATGCAATCCAGTTTGTTGAGCACTGACAGGCTGACCCCCCACCACTTCAACCTCTGTAGCAATGCTGGCAGCACTCATAAATCTATTTCCCAAAGACAATCTCTGGACATGATGCTGAGCATGTGCACTCATCTTCTTTGGTCGACCATGGCGAGGCCTGTTCTGAGTGGAACCTATCCTGTTAAACCGCTGTATGGTCTTGGCCACATTAGTCACTTGACACCAGGAAGAGAAAATGGCTAATTGGGCCCAAGTTGGACATTTTCACTTAGGGGTGTACTCGCTTATGTTGCCAGCGGTTTAGATATTAATGGCTGTGTTTTGAGTTATTTTGAGTGGACAGCAAATTTACACTGTTATACAAGCTGTACACTCACTACTTTACATTGTAGCAAAGTGTCATTTCTTCAGTTAATCTAATTTTATATGATAAGAAACAATATCTAATACTGAATTGTTATTATAATGTATACACGGTTTTACTATTTTGGCTTCATAAGCTGTTCGTAGAAATTCAAAAGTTCAAATGTTTAAATGTACAACCTGTTAAAGTGGAAGTAAACCCTCCTATCGTTTTCAGCCAAGGAAGCTGCCATCTTTGCCTCTGTTTAATCTTCAACTGCCACGGTGCTGCACATGTGATCCGTTATGACACCAGCCATTGGATGGTTTGACAGTTTGGTTGAGAGCACAGCAAATGTGCAGTTAGCATTCCCGGCATGCCTTTTTCTTTGAAACTGTTAAATCGATGGGTTTACTTCCGCTTTAATTCATGCTGTACTTTTGATAACTTTTGTGAAATGATATATCTTTTGTATAACTCATTCTTCGTTAATAAAAAAACTTATGAAACAAACAAAAAAAAAAATGTGGGCCTTTGAATAATACTGTATGTTCAATGGGCTGGTACAATACTCCAACATTCTCCACCTAAATATCCAGAGTACTATGGCACTGGTCCCTTTAAGACACCTGCGTCCCTTTAAGCCTCCGGTACATCCACTCAGCAACATGTTAGAATAAAGCAAACATGCCTCCCATAGTGTAAAATTGTAAAACAACCCTTTATTGCAATAGGAAAGACACTTACATAAAACAGCGCATAAAATGTGGTGTATACTCAGCATCGCATGGTGTCTTGCATCACTTCCAGTTTCAGGGGCCCTATTGCAATAAAGGGTTGTTGTTTTACAATTTTACACAATTTTATGAGGAATTGATATTTGCACATATGTTATTTACTTATTTACTGTCTTAACAATTGAGTTTTACTGTATTTTGATTAGACTTTGCAACCCCATATCACATTTTAATTGGAGATCCTATATTTATTTTATGTGTATTAGGGTCCATAATAGTACTTTCCAGCTGTACTGCTAGCCCATCACCATTAGCAGTGCAGTCGCTCGTGTGAGTATCCAAAACACTGTGATTGGTGCTTTCTACTATTCTTTTTTTACCCACACCATCATGTCTATCACCAGTTTTTTGTCTTTTTCTTGATCCTCGATTCCTTGTCCTATATCTTCCAGAGACCATTAGACATCTGTGAAACATTTGATGAGTCAGACTCAGTGTCGTCTATTAAAGTATCCATGTGTCAATGTCTTTAATCTCCTTCTTATGATGCTCTATAAGCATTTCCATGATTTTTTTTGTACATGCCTGGACACTTGATTTCCACTTGCTTTTAAAATCGCAACTTGCCTCTGAAAGGTTTAGAAAGACCTGAATTCTCAAACCTTGGGGATTCAGGCTTTCCCTGTTATAACATTCTAGCACCTTTATGTGCCAGAATAAATTGGACTTCCGTTCTAAGGCCTTCATTTATGTATCAAGGCTTCAACCTCCAATTCTATACCATGGTCATCATCACAATCCTTATGTAACCGAGCCTTGTTTTTCTCTTAGGTTAACATGTACGATGTACGATTGATTATTTATTGTTGTTGATTTCAAATGAATATCTGTTATTGGATTATAACTTATATGTATTTTCTTAAGATAGGTCACTCTGTCATGAACATATGAAAAAGGTCCTGAGGAAGCATCTTAGTGAAACACGTTGACCTTTTTCTTGGACTGTTATATTATAAAATTGTGTGTTGAATTTTTCACATTATATATTACTACAATGACAGATGTGACTTTATACTAGGGGTTGTTATCCCATGGTATTTTTAATTTTTGCAATTTTATATCTAATAAAGTTTTTGTGATTGTAAATGTTGAAGTTTCTCTGGTACAAGTAAACTCTGCTTTTTTCTTTTCTTTTCTTATTTAGTTGGGTCTTTATCAGAATGGAATATAACGCATATTGTAGGTGGCGCAGTATTTATCATTTGCATTATATGTAGACTACTGAGGTAACACAGGTTTATGTTTGCAGCCACTGGTCCATACTGTTAGGATTATTGATTCACTTGATTTATTTGATATTTGGTGCATTTGTTTATCACAGCCCCCCTATATAACAAACATTCAGTTTATTTATTTTGAAATTCCTATTGGGGTAGCGTGGGAGTGTCACTTTATTTAGTAGAAGACATGTACCCAAAATTACATTTCTCACATCCAAATTTTAGGCACGTGAATTTTTATGTAAAGTAAACCTTTCAATAAAAAAAAAACATGGCCGACACCCTGAATATGGTGTGATGGGACTAACACACTTCAAGTCCTATAGGTGCTTCTGGAACAAAATATATGATCTCTGTGTGATTGGACTAACACACTTCAAGTCCTATAGGTGCTTCTGGGAACAAAATATATGATCTCTGTGTGATGGCACTAACACACTTCAAGTCCTATAGGTGCTTCTTGGAAGAAAAGATATCTCTGTGTGATGGGACTAACACACTTCAAGTCCTATAGGTGCTTCTGGGAAGAAAAAATATATGATCTCTGTGTGATGGGACTAACACACTTCAGTCCTATAGGTGCTTCTGGAACAAAATATATGATCTCTGTGTGATTGGACTAACACACTTCAAGTCCTATAGGTGCTTCTGGGAACAAAATTTATGATCTCTGTGTGATGGGACTAACACACTTCAAGTCCTATAGGTGCTTCTGGGAACTAAAATATAGGATCTGTGTGTTATGGGACTAACACACTTCAAGTCCTATAGGTGCATTCTGGGAACAAAATATATGATCTCTGTGTGATGGGACTAACACACTTCAAGTCCTATAGGTGCTTCTGGGAACAAATATATGATCTCTGTGTGATTGGACTAACACACTTCAAGTCCTATAGGTGCTTCTGGGAACAAAATATGATCAAAATATATGATCTGTGTGATGGGACTAACACACTTCAAGTCCTATAGGTGCTTCTGGGAACAAAATATATGATCTCTGTGTGATTGGACTAACACACTTCACGTCCTAGAGGTGCTTCTGGGAACAAAATATATGTTCTCTGTGTGATGGGACTAACACACTTCAAGTCCTATAGGTGCATTCTGGGAACAAAATATATGATCTCTGTGTGATTGGACTAACACACTTCAAGTCCTATAGGTGCTTCTGGGAAGAAAATATAGGTCTCTGTGTGATGGGACTAACACACTTCAAGTCCTATAGGTGCTTCTGGAACAAAATATATGATCTCTGTGTGATTGGACTGACACACTTCAAGTCCTATAGGTGCTTCTGGAACAAAATATATGATCTCTGTGAGATTGGACTAACACACTTCAAGTCTATAGGTGCTTCTGGGAACAAAATATATGATCTCTGTGTGTGATGGGACTGCCACACTTCAAGTCCTATAGGTGCTTCTGGGAACAAAATATATGATCTCTGTGTGTGATGGGACTAACACACTTCAAGTCCTATAGGTGCTTACTGGGAACAAAATATATGATCACTGTGTGATGGGACTAACACACTTCAAGTCCTATAGGTGCTTCTGGGAACAAAATATAGGATCTCTGAGTGAATGGACTAACACACTTCAAGTCCTATAGGTGCTTCTGGGAAGAAAATATAGGTCTCTGTGTGATGGGACTAACACACTTCAAGTCCTATAGGTGCTTCTGGGAACAAAATAAATGATCTCTGTGTGATGGGACTAACACACTTCAAGTCCTAAAGGTGCTTCTG
The DNA here is from genome assembly GCA_028564925.1 of Lithobates sylvaticus. Lineage (NCBI taxonomy): Eukaryota > Metazoa > Chordata > Amphibia > Anura > Ranidae > Lithobates > Lithobates sylvaticus. Next base: position 299,322,115 of record CM053026.1, read on the forward strand.
GGAACAAAATATATGATCTCTGTGTGATGGGACTAACACACTTCAAGTCCTATAGGTGCTTCTGGGAACAAAATATCTGATCTCTGTGTGATGGGACTAACACACTTCAAGTCCTATAGGTGCTTCTGGGAACAAAATATATGATCTCTGAGTGATTGGACTAACACACTTCAAGTCCTATAGGTGCTTCTGGGAATAAAATATAGGTCTGTGTGATGGACTAACACACTTCAAGTCCTATAGGTGCTTCTGGGGAACAAAATATATATCTCTGTGTGATGGACTAACACACTTCAAGTCCTATAGTGTGCTTCTGGGAACAAAATATATGATCTCTGTGTGATGGGACTAACACACTTCAAGTCCTATAGGATGCTTCTGGGAACAAAATATATGATCTCTGTGTGATGTGACTAACACACTTCAAGTCCTATAGTGCTTCTGGGAACAAAATATAGAGCTCTGTGTGATGGGACTAACACACTTCAAGTCCTATAGTTGCTTCTGGTAAGAAAATATAGGAGCTCTGCCTGCCTGCCACGAACACACTTCAAGTCCTATAGGTGCTTCTGGGAACAAAATATAGGAGCTCTGCCTGCCTGCCAGGAACACACTACAAGTCCTATAGGTGCTTCTGGGAACAAAATATAGGAGCTCTGCCTGCCTGCCACGAACACACTACAAGTCCTATAGGTGCTTCTGGAACAAAATATAGGAGCTCTGCCTGCCTGCCACGAACACTCTACAAGTCCTATAGGTGCTTCTGGAACAAAATATAGGAGCTCTGCCTGCCTGCCACAAACACACTACAAGTCCTATAAGTGCTTCTGGGAACAAAATATAGGAGCTCTGCCTGCCAGCCACGAACACACTACAAGTCCTATAGGTGCTTCTGGAACAAAATATAGGAGCTCTGCCTGCCTGCCACGAACACACTACAAGTCCTATAGGTTGCTTCTGGGAACAAAATATAGAGCTCTGCCTGCCTGCCACGAACACACTACAAGCCCTCTTTCTAAATCAATCTTTGTAATGAATCTATCTAACTCAATCTCTCTAAGTAAATCTCTCTAACTAACTAAATCCAGCAGAGTGTCACAGATCTAGCCTGCTCTATCTGCGCCGGAACAGCATGTGACCGGCGCAGACGGCGTGGCGGCCTTTTATAGGGGGGGGGCGTGTACTACAGCCCTGGAGCTGTAATTGGCTACAGGCGTCCTGCCTGTAGCCAATTATGGCTCTTCGAGTTTCCGGGGCTGTGATTGGCCAAGCATGCGGGGTCACAGTGCATGCTTGCCAATCATCAGCCAGCAATGCACTGCGCCGGCCGCGCCGGCCGCAATGCATTGCGGGGCCGCTCGCATCACACGAACGTGATGCGAGCGGCCAAAATAGTTCTGGGCTCGCCGAGCGAGCGAACGAAGATTGTACTACTGAGTAGAAAAGCATTTTTAAGTACAATATATAACAAACATAAAGGGGGGGTAAGTGTCACTTGGTGTCAGATTGTACATGGTAGAAAAGCATTTTTAAGTACAATTTAATAAAGGTAAATTGGTGTCATGTTATGCTGCAGCAATTATCATTTCTGTGTATGTAACTTAGCAAATCATTCTTATGCACAGCATTCTCACAAATGCCCTTGAATAATTTAACTGCAGCATCAGGAATATGAAGTGTTTTAACGACCTTCCTATATGTAAGCCCTGTTGAATTGCTTTTTGTGTTGCTGTTTTACAATGAATGACTCAATACCATGCACAGTATATTCAGCTCTGAAGCACAGCAGCTAAGAGCTAATTAGCACCATAGCTGGAATGTGATAGTTGTCCTTTTCATTTTCATTCAAGGTGACAGGTGATTTTTATTGATAGACAAACATTAAAAGGAAGATAGAATTCATTGACAAGCATTAAGACAAGCAATACATGGAAATGAGCTGAAACAATATCTCAGTATTTAAAACATGAACTTCTTAAAGCAGTTGCTAGGCTTAAGCTAAGCGCAGTAATCTGCATATTGTGACCAATAGATGTCACTGTTTGCAGGATAATATTCCATCTGTTCTCACCAGTGGTGGTATAAGCTTTTTGTTTTCTTCATTTTATATGCTGGAACAATTAAGAAGCTGTGTTTTTTAACAGTACAAGCAGTACAAGGAAACCCTTTTGAAGCACAACACCTTTACTTTGTTACACTCCGCTTTTCATCCTTTTATCTTGGGTATGCTTATCTCTAAGAAATAGCTAATTTCTATTTACTTTTTTATGTGATAAATACTGCATAATAAATGTCACTTGTGATTAGAAAAGAGCAAGCATCTTTATAGTTGCTTCACCAACAATGTGTCAATGATTTGAATGGTGAAAATCCCTAAAATTCCTTGAATATGCGACTGTGAGTTTGTAATGTTTTTTTTTTTTTTTTTTACATGGATAAGAGGAGAAAAAAAAAAAAACTTTACCTTTTCATTATGCACATCAACATTTTTTAAAGTGGGCAGTTAGAAAGCTGTTCATATTAAAAAACTATAGCATCAGCATCTTGAACTTAGCAGTAGGGATGATTATTATGATAAAAAATAGTATACTTTTTTGCACATAACATCAATCAGTTTAATCATTGCCTGCAACAGGTCATTTAGAGCAGCAGGAATTCTCCACACGGGTAAGTGACAACAGGAAGGAAATATAAAGCAATTCAAGGCAGGAAGACTATTGAAGTAGACCATATAGGGACATGGGGGTTGACAAATAGGCTGTTCACTTTGCGAGGGAATTTACACTTTACAAGGTTAAAGTGGTTGTAACCGATTTTTTTTGTTTATATAACAAACAATGGAATTGCACAGAGTGGTCCCGAACCTCCTCCTCTAGGGTCCCCCACTGGACATTGGTGTTGATTTACTAAAGACAAATAGGCTGTTCACTTTGCAAGGGAATTTATACTTTACAAGGTTAAAGTGTTTGTAAAAGGATTTTTTTTTTTTTAAATAACAAACAATGGAATTGCACAGAGTGGCCCGAACCTCCTCTCCTCAGGTTCCCCACAGGCACTCCTGGCCCCTCCTCTCTGTCCAGAAGCTGCTTCCCACGGGGGCACTTGTGTGGGCTCACTCCTGAGCCCTGCTGCTGCATCCATTGACACAGACAGCAGGACTCGCCCCCGCCCCCGATCCCTCGTCACTGGCTTTGATTGACAGCAGCTGTGCTCCAGCAAAGCCAGTGAGACATGGAAGTGAGAGGAGACAAGAGCTGCAGACGTGCACAGCTCTGGATCAAATGAGGGCTCGGGTAAGTAAAAGGGGGGAGGGGCCAAAACCAATGCCTAAACATTTTTTTTACCTTAACGCAAGGAATGCATTAAAGTAAAAATATGTAGGCTTTATAACCACTTTAAGGTCAGTGAATGAGGTGACTCTCTGCTGACTTTCATCATCTAATCATGTGCTAGCCAAAATGCTGTTTTTTTTTCATTTCTAAGTTGATGTGGACAGGTGGTAATTTATGTGAGCTGATTACAGATTGTTAGTAATATATATTGTGGCCTGTGGACTTAAAAAAAATTGCTGTTGTAGGTATGGAGGATACTGATTTAGAAAGAGAAACAACTGTTATTGAAATACATTGTATTGTACTATTAGTTTTGACAAACTTTATATTAAATATTATAGCTTCTATCATTGGTAAATTATTAAAAAAATGCTCACTTAGAAGCTGATATAATCACAATTATCAAACTATTTCAAACAATTATCAAACGAATCATAATTAGTTTTGAGCTCAATATAAGCCACTTTTGTAAAAAATTAAATAAAATAATTATACAGCATATAAAATTGCTACACAAGCCATTTTGTAAATGTTTTTAAAATGACCTTCCATTTCAACCTACAGCAGTTGCAATTTTTAAAATTCTAAACAGATAAAATGCAATATGGTGGTCTAGAGGCATTATGTACACCGTTGGTGTATGGAATTCCCCTAGGAATGATACCTCCAGCTTTTGTGAATGATTGACTCATTTTCTCAGATGCTTGCACTAGGATATAACTGAATTTTAGGGATCCCCTAAATTAGAAATTTTATTTTTGAAGAGGGACTCCTTAAATCAGGGCTCCAGTCTCTAAAGTAAAAATTAAAAGTCAGCAACTACAAAAAGTGTAGCTGTTGACATTTAATAAACAGCCACTCACCTGTCTCACAATACAGTGGTGTGCTCACCCCAGTCATGTTCTCCCTGTGTCCTCCCACGCCAGTGCCGTCAACTTCACTATGGGCACCCCGGCTGTGACAGCTTGCAGCTACACAGTCGGGTGCCCACCACACATGTGTGAGTGGCGATGTGCTTTGTGACTGGTCCCGAAGTCTTCTGGGACCTGTCATGTGTCCCAGAAGACTTCAGAAGGGAGGAGGGAAGTAGAACTTCTGCTTCTAAATGCCTAAGGCGATCAGAGCGGAAGTGCGAGCTGAAACTTATCAAAATCGGGTACCCCCTCCCCCACTCCTCCCCAAAACTCAATTTCACAAACAGGAGCTGGGGAAGAGGCCTTAAAGCAGAACTTCCCCTTTTGGGTGGAGCGCCGCTTTAAGGCTTGTCTACTAATCATTATTATTAATATACTATAATACTTATTAATACTAGTATTAAGACATGATGAAACAAACAGCTTTTTCTTGAGAACAGAAAGGTTGGAATCTGAAAGTTTGCTAAAATCCTTTAAATGCACATAGATCACCCAGATGGGATTCGTTTTCTCTCATATATATATATATATATATATATATATATATATATATTTTTTTTTTTTTTGTGCAGTCTTTGTGGCAGCACACTTTGCAGATTGCTTTGCAAGATTGTACAACTGAGCAAAATTGGTCCACATTTTTGAGTTAAAACCTAAGCAACAAATGAAAACACAATTGGAATCCATGGATCAGCAGGAAACAATAGATGTAATATAAAAACAGATGGTTACAATGTGTATAAATAACAAAGTACTGCTTGCTTCATTACTTAGAACAGAGTGATGGTTGAGTTTTCAAAGCATTCTAACACAGCAAATAGACTGTCAATTCACTCTCCACAGGGTTTTTAAAAGTCTTAAAGAGGAAATAAACCCTGATGGGTTTACTTCCTCTTTGTTTCCCTGCAAAGGTAAAGCATAATGAACTACTTTGCATCGCATAGTAGCCCATTACGTGTCACTTACCTGACACAGGAGCCAGCGATGTCACCGCTGTCCCCTTTTCCACAAAGCGCCCATCTTCCTTCCGGGTATCGCTGCTCCGGCACTGTGAGTGGCCGAAGCAGCAATGACGTCACTCCGGCGCATGCGTGCGGGAGCCGTAAGTGAAGGCATGTTTGCCTTCACTTGCGGCACGCCCAGTGCGCCTGCGCCGTTGTCTACGGTGCGCATGTGCCGTAGACAGCGGTGCCCTTTTTTGTAAAATATCTCCTAACCGTGTAGGTTAAGGAGATATTTCTTGGACCTACAGGTAAGCCTTAATCTAGGCTTACCTGTAGGCCAAAGTGGTCTGTAAGGGTTTACAACCACTTTAAGCACAGTCTCTTCCTGTGAGGCTTCACGACTCTTCTATAATGAGCCAGGTATTCAAGCAGATGGACTTGTATACATTGGCAGCCGAACTGTGAACCCACCTAATCTCATCCACAGCCACTCCAGGCCCAACAGATGAACTTTATGATCAACCTCTGAAAGGGAGACTGACATATTTTCCTCAGCAGGCTTCCCTGGAGGCAATGGCCCTTTTAATCCACATTCTTGGTGACAAATATGTTCCATTCACCACCACTACCTTATCTGCCATTTTAATTTAGACTCCGTCACTGTACATGACTAAGGGCAATGATGATGACAACTGCTCCAAATGCACTATGAGTACAAGTGGAACTATAATATGATTGTATTAATTATCACTAGTTCCAATGCAGTTATAAAATGTTAACCAGTGCCCTGTAATATTTTATATGCACTTATGCTTAGAGATGCAATCCCTCTGAATTAGTTGTGAGAATAGGCAATAGAATAGGCAGAAAAAAGTATTGGAGGTCATACAAATCAGCATGGAGAAGCCTGTCAGATATCACTAAAAAGAAAAAGAAAAGCAGTAAAAAATACACAAGATAATTGTCTTATGAAGCTTCCACGTTGTTTACAATGATAATTTGATTTTATAAGAAGTTTCTACTTCTTGTTATTACTATTATTTTGCTTCCAGTTTTGCAGAGGCAATGAGAAGACATCACATAGACATTGACTCAGACAGAGGTAAACATACCTCTCTACTCAAAAATAAAGACATTTTGTCTGGAGTTTCATTATAATCTTTCACTATTCTGATAATCATGTAGTAATAATTACAGTACATAAGATCTTACTTCTTTAATTTATTTTAACACTAATACAATATTTGTTTTTCTTCAAAATTGTGAAAAATTCAATATTTTATATAGCTGATATCTCCTTATTTTCAGTCAACCAGTATACAGTTATTTGTGTTTTTAAAAGTTAATTTAATTTTGGGATTCCTAAAAAATCTCTTTGAACCTGTCTTCACATTACCATTATATTTTATAGTTATCAAAATCTGGGGATTGCATATTGGGGCATTTGTGCAGCAAATTGCTAATTAACAATATTCTCTAGAGAGCCATAATGATTATTTATGAAGATAAAACTGCCAACTAAACCCCAAAGCTTCTTAGATTAACAATATGAACCTATTTTCTGATTTCAAAACAATTTATTCAAAACCAAGCACACACAGATGTTATCCATCTGAAAGGCAGATCAAAAGGAAAATTATATGGAATGATAGATATATATCTTGTAAGTGACATACAAAAAGGTTCAATCAAAAGTATAAATGACGCATTTAAGCCACCCTGAGATTTTGCAGGTAGACATAAATGTGGCTTGAGTGGATGAAAAATGTGACCTTTATTTTTATAATAGTTATAAAAAGAAAAATATTCAAAATACATATTTTATTTTCTTGTGTAAAGGAAAGCACATGTGAAAATAATACAGTTGCTGAATTTTTATGTTACACTAATACATTTTTTGGATTTTTTTTTTTATACCAGTGGGATAGTGATAACGGGTCCTTTTATTTTACTTTTTTGTCTTGGTGGTACATTGTCATTGGGGAAAAAAGTGAGATACATTTTTTCCAACAGGTTTACAGAGAACACTGGAAAATGAACAGAGGTTGTAACTCTTTCTCACGTTATCAACACCAAAAAAAACAAACCCAAACATACATATAGAAAGAACGTTTTCTAAGTAAAGAGGATTCTATCCTTCACTGAATTATTACTAAGTCCAAGGCAGTACAACCTGATTTCTTTTATTTGCTACTGAACTCCAAGGGGAGCATTGGCTGATGGATTCAATGTACCCTGTGAGCAGTTGTGGCTCACAAAGACTGTACACAAAAGTGTGTAGTGGAACACTACACAAAATTCCCTTGTATAAGTTCCCTAGTGAAACTCCATCTGTCCAGTTAATTTAGATCCCCACTAAGGGGTTGATTTACTAGAGGCAAATAGTGTGCACTCTTCAAGGGAAGTTGCACTTTGCAAGGGAATTTTCCCCAGCTTAGTGGATGTGGTGAAATTTCACTTTGCAAAGAATACCCAATCTTGTGCAATGAAAATAAAACATTTTTTTTAGGTTGTTCTCAGGGGTGTCAAACTGGCTGCTCTCCAGCTGTTGCAAAACTACAAGTCCCACCATGCCTCTGCCTGAGGGAGTTATGCTTGTAACTGTCAGCTTTGCAATGCCTCATGGGACTTGTAGTTTTGCAACAGCCGGAGGGCCGCCAGTTTGACACCTGTGTATGATTGGTCCCATTATGAAAAAAATTCAGTTTGTGTATGATTGGATTATGAAAAAAATTCAGACCTGAACTGAAAGTCTATAGGACCCGAACTTCTAAAGTCCCCATTTTAAAGGCTTATATGTAAGTCATTGGCCATAAAAATGGTATAGGTGCCCGAGTACTGCCCTGGGGGACATGTATCAATGCAAGTATCGCTTTTTAACCACTTCATGACCGCCTCCTGATTATTTACGTTGGCAGAATGGCACGGCTGGGCAAAAGCACATACAGGTACGTCCCCTTTAATTGCCCAGTCGTGGGTCGTGCGCATGCGTGCATTGATTGCTGTATAAATGACAATGGTCCCAAAAATGTGTAAAAAATGTCCGATGTGTCCGCCATAATGTCGCAGTCACAATAAAAATCGCTGATCGCCGCCATTACTAGTAAAAAAAAAATATTAATAAAAATGCTTTAAAACTATCCCCTATTTTGTAAACGCTATAACTTTTGCGCAAACCAATCAATAATCGCTAATTGCGATTTTTTTTAACCAAAGATATGTAGAAGAATACGTATCGGCCTAAACTGAGGAAAAAAAAGTTTTTTTATATATTTTTGGGGGATATTTATTATAACAAAAAGTAAAAAATATTGCATTTTTTTCAAAATTGACGCTCTATTTTTGTTTATAGCGCAAAAAATAAAAACCGCAGGGACGATCAAATACCACCAAAAGAAAGCTCTATTTGTCGAAAAAAAGGACGCCAAATTTGTTTGGGAGCTATGTCGCATGACCACGCAATTGTCAGTTAAAGCGACGCAGTGCCGAATCTCAAAAAGGGGCCTGGTCCTTTGGCTGCAAATTGGTCCGGGGCTGAAGTGGTTAAGGAGCAGTGATTTTAATGATGCTTAAAGTAAAACAATAAAAATGTAAAATTATTTTAAATATAGTGCATGGGGGTGTCCTATTAGTCTGCCTGTAAATTGGTGCATTTGTACCATGTATAGAACCTGCTGCAGCAAAACGTACATATATAAAGAAAAAAATTATTGCCGGCAATACAGAAATTAAAAAAAAAACTGTGTTGGGGTCCCTCCAAATCCCTCCAAATCCATATCTTACCCTTTGGGTTCGGATCTGGTATGGATTTTAAGGAAAAACCCATGCCAAAATAAAAAAAACGGCATGGGGTCCCCCCAAAATCCATACCAGACCCTTATCTGAGCATGCAGTCTGGCAGGCCAGGAAAGGGGGAGATGAGCAACCGACCCCTCCCCTGAACCATACCAGGCCAAATGCCCTTAACACGGGGGGTGCTTTTGTGCAAGGGGGTTCTGCCCCCCCCAGCCCAAAGCACCTTGTCCCCATATTGATGGGGACAAGGACCTCTTTCCCACAACCCTGGGCGGTGGTTGCGGGGTCTACAGGCAGGGGGCTTATCGGAATCTGAAAGCCCCCTTTAACAAGGAGGCCCCCAGATCCTGCACCCGCTCTATGTGAATGAGTAAGGTGTTAATTTTACCCCTACACATTCACCAAAAAAGTCTCAAAAAGAAATAAAAACATAAAAAAAGCAGCATGGGATCCACCCCAAATCCATACCAGACCCTTATCCGAGCATGCAGCCTGGCAGGCCAGGAAAGGGGGAGATGAGTGAGCGTCCCCACTCCTGAACCATACCAGGCCACATGCCCTCAACATGGGGGGGTGCTTTGGGGCAGGGGGGCTCTGTGGTTGTAGGGGTCTGCAGGCAGGGAGCTTATCAGAACCTAGGGTGAGCAGAGCCCCCTCACCCCAAAGCACCCCCTATGTGGAGGGCATGTGGCCTTGTATGGTTCAGGAGGGGGGTGCTCACTTGTTCTCCCTTTCCTTACCTGCCAGGCTGCATGCTTGGATAAGGGTCTGATATGGATTTTAAGGGTCCCCATGCCGTTTAAAAAAAAAATTGGCGTGGGGTTCCCCTTAAAATCCATACCAGACCCAAAGGGCCATTTTTTTTTAGCATTTGCTGTATGTTGCCAGCAATGGTTTTGTATTGCCGGCAATTTAAATGTCATTTTTTTCTTTAGATATGTCAGTTTGGCTGCAGCAGGTTCTATCCACAGTGCAGATGCACCACTTTACAGGCAGACTAAGGGGACCCCCTAGGCACTATATTTAAAGGAATTTTTCATTTTTATTGTTTCACTTTAGGCATCATTAAAATCACTGCTTCTGTAACAATTATATTTAAAAAAAAGTTTTTGCATTGATACATGTCACTCAGGGCAGTACCCAGACCCCTATACCCTTTTTATGGCCAAAAACTTGCATATAAGTCTTCAAAATGGGTATTTTTGATTTTTCAAGTTCGGGTTCCATAGACTTCAATAGAGTTTGCGGCTCAGGTCTGAACTTTTACATGTTCGGGAGTTTTGGTACAAACCGAACTGGGGGGTTGTTCAGCCCAACTCTATTTGCCATAATGTACAAGTAATCTTTGCATAAGTGCACATTATGGCAAGTACTGAAGCCCTGGACACTTTAATTTAACTTTAACAACAGCTGTATTCTTTTGTAGTTTTACGTATAAAAATGTTACTCTCAAGTTCACAATTATATCATTACTAACAAAGAAACCTCCTGTGTTTTGAAAGCTTTAATTTACATTTTATTAAGTTAGACAATAAATGGTTTCACTTAAATTTTTAAACGTTCTGTTCTCTTCGATAGCTATATTGGTAGAACTTCAGCCAGTCCTATGATTGGCACTTAAAGCCATTGTAAGCAATCAATCACCTTGTAAAACAACATATTTAGTTTAAAATTGAAATGAAAGGCAAAACATTTGTGTATAGATATAAAACAAATTATAAATACCCTTTTTTTATAAGTGACCACGTTCCCTATGTTCCCTTTGGTTTTAGCTGCATATGAGCTGGTGGGAGGAGAAGAAACCCGGATAGCCAACGCAGAGGGTGTGTCAGGACAAGTCTGATCATTGGAGCACACGGAGTTCCCAGCACAACTAGAGAACTGACCACGGTGTGTTCTGAGCACTGAGCTTATTCTCTCTGGAGAAGAGATGCTTGAGAGGGGATATGATTTTAATTTACAAATACCATACTGGTGACCCCACAATAGGGATATAACTTTGCCATGGAAGGGAGTTTAATAAGACACATGGCCACTAATTTAGAAGAAAAGAGGTTTAACCTTAGACTGCATAGAGGGTTCTTTACTGTAAGAGCGGCAAGGATTCAAACGACCACAACCTGAACGACCACAACCTGAACGACCACAACATACAGGGATATACAATTTAATACTCACATAAAATCACACACATAGGTTGGGCTTGATGGACTTGTGTTTTTTTTTCAACCTCACCTACTATGTAACTATTTAACAATGTGTTCTCCTGCTTAGCGTGGTCACATTTTTTTTATAGGAGAACTCCAGGGATTTCACACAAAGAAAGCAATACAAAGCGGACAAGATACTTTTTCATACATGTAAATTGTGGGCTTACAAACACATTAAACCTTGTACACAAGGGCTGAAAATTGTTTGAAAAAAAACTGGAACCACCTGACTTTCAGCCCATGCGTACAGCTGTCTGTTCTACAGAAGCCAGTCTCAAGACTGGCTTCTGTTGAACAAGCATGCTGGAAAACCAGCATCGGACTCGAATCAGCACTAGCAGTCAATAGCAATCCCCCTGTCAGAACACAAAAACACAGCAGGGGAGTTTGCCGCACTAACATCGCTTGTGTTAGTACTGCTGTAACAAAACATCCCACACTTGAGTGCTTTCGTCAAATACCGCTGACAACCAATAACTAGACAATACTCGTTTTGGTTGCTGAACATGAACTGGTTTATTTGAGATCCCACACAAATATATTCACCCAGAAGACAATACAAACTGTAACCAGAAACTTAATTAACATGAGCTAATTAACTAATCATTTAACCAGACTGTGACTCAGAGATATGACCTTTTCGAGCAGCCTTGTAGTCTCCTAGCTTACTGACTATACAATACACATTATCATAAATATCAACACAGAACTCCTTCACACAATAGCAGAGTTAATTATCACAAATAACAATGGGTGAAAGACCCTTAGAGCCCACACTAGACTTATTTACAATAAACACATTATAGCAGACAACAGACAGACAGACTGGAGTTGATGACATCAGCATCTGCTATAAGTCCGGACAGTATGAAGCAGTCACTATTTCTAATATAGCATGTACAGGGTTCCCAGAGTCTGTGTGTCTTGGGGGACATGGACTTGAATCCAAAGTAACATTACTTCTAAGGTCCCCATTCATACACCTCACAAAGAGTATTGTGCCCTTAAAATCCAAGGCCCATAATCAGTAGGCAAGAGGCTAGAATTCAGTCCCCTCCAAAAGCCTCTGTCCCGGGTATGTCTGGTACTACGGTGATCTGCAAGGTTTATTTTCATTCAGTCAGCTGGGTTGAATGAAAAGCTGTGTGTGAGTACCCAGCTTTAGAAATAAAAACACTGTTTCCTATCCCAGCTTTGCAGCTGATATTAGGTGTCCTTGCTACTGTTAACATAATTGAAAAAACATTTATTTTGCTTGTGCTACTACAAATGGAATCCAGAGGGCTGCTGGTTCCTTGCTTGGTACTCTGTGCTGGTAGCAATAGATAAAGGCTCTCACACGTTGCAAAGTGTAAGACCATAGTGCCCAGCAACTTATGTCCTGGGCTCAGTCTACCAACCAGGCACTTTGTAGAGTGACATTTGGGTGCCTGCAATGCCTGCAATGCTCTCTGTGTTCCAGCACCCAAAATGGAAAGATAGCCAGTACTATCAGGCAGAGCAATCTCTGTTTGACAGGACAAATGTAATCCCTAGCCTCACTAGGAGAGAGAGAGAGCAGCACGTGAGTGTGTGATCAGGTAAGTAACCACTGACCCTAATTTGTGGGGAAAGAAAATTTCACTGTCACTGACTACTAATTCTAGAGGGTTGGAAAAATTGATGCACTGACCATCAATATGTAAAATAACATTGACCCTGTCCACCAGTGGGTAGGTGAAGCAGAGCTATATTCACCTTCTACCTAATGCTTTTATGTCCCAGCCACTGACATCTCCAGCCTGGCAGCTTCCGGGTATTGATCCCCAACTAGGCTAAGATGATGTTACTCTCACGCATGCATTGGAGTTCAGTCATACCGGCAATAGTGAAATTCTACACTGTGCATGCACAACTTAGTGTAGTGTACAGTGCGAGCAAGCAGGTAAACAACTATTGCAGAAGAGACATGTCTCTTCTGCATTAAAATCTAGTCTGTTCACAATTTTTTTTTTATAAAGTTCCACTTTAGAGTAAATAGATGTATTTATTTAAGTTTTGTACATAGTAAAAACAGAAATAAATGACAATCACACATAGACATTACTAAGCCGATGTAATAATAGGAACGAAAATGTCCATAGAGCTCAAGTAGTCTAAAGAAAATGAGTAGTGCCCAAAGGAGAGAAACTTGGAGTGGCACTTATCCAGAAAGTAAAACAGGGACATACTGTTCTGGGGGAAAAAACAGGATCCCATAAAGGAAACATATGTCAAAATAAAACCAGCATCTAATTGAGGTTGAAAACAGAGTTGTCTTGTAGTTAAAAAAAATGAGAACAACCCACATACTGATGTAAGCAGACCGAAAAGGCCTGAATAACTGATAGACAAAATAAAAATACGGGAAGAAGAGGGAGATGGAAGAAGTGAGAAAAGAAAGAGTAGAAGGGGAGGTAGTGAGGGATGGAAAGGGAATCATATGTACCAACGGGAAACTTGGGATATTCATGGGTGAGATGCATAGCAGAATCAATGCATTTTGGAAGAATGCTGGAAATATTGGAGAAACAGAGGATGGAAACACTGGGAACAGCCAGTGCCTCTGTCCAAATGGCTAGCGTACAATTGCCAGGGACAACAGCCCTAAGGAGAAGGAATAGATGTAGAAGCAGAGACCAGTGATTTTACAGCAGCAGAGCAAGAAAAATGTATCCAGATATACCATAATGTGGTAAATTTATCATAATAGTCTGATTCCTGAGCCAACATCTCGGATGATGTCACTAACAGTAGAGACACATTGCGAGAGGGGGGGATAGTAGGAGATTCCCAATAAGTTAGGATGACCTGCCAGGCAGCAGAAGGAAAATTACGCAGCATTGAGATCTTACCAACCCAAGTGAGTTGGAAGCAGGGCAGTTTCAGGGAAGGGGCATAAGGACTTGTCATAGATCCTGTTGTAGATATCAAACACTGCATTACAGAAAGCATGGTGAGTACACTGACCTGTCTACCAACCCCCACTCACCTTTCCTCCATTCAGTGTCCCCAGCCCAACCACCTGTACAGGTTGGTGCCAGCAGACAGGAAAGAGAAAGAGAGCCAAGAGGGAGAGGGGGAGAGACATCTATCCTCTGGAGCTGTAAATCAGGAGGGAACCTTCTGATATAAGATCTGTAAGGGTGAAAGCAGTATAAGCTGCACAGTGCTCATGTTCTTATGTCCAAACAGTAATTGAAAGTGTGTCTCTCTCTCCCTCTTTCTCTCTCTCTCTCTTTCCCTCCCTCTCTCTCTCTCCCTCTCCCTCTTTCACTATATATTATCAGATTCTCTACGATACAAGGCATCTCAGACTCTATATAACTACACCCCATTTAAGCCATGCCCAATATTTAGCATACTTGAAACCACGCCCATTTTAGTCACACCACTCCTAAAAATTAATGTTCCACCCTTAATTACAATCATACTCTGCCAACATCGAAAAAAGTGTCCCTATAAATTGTTTCAAAATGTTGGCAACTATGCAATAGTGAAGTCATAAAACATAATATTGCAAACTTTTAATTATATTTTACCAGCTTACAAGCATTCCCTAGATGAGCTGATGCCTACCTTTAACCTTGTTTCAATTACATTTGTGAGAACCATCACCTGAGGGCTAAATACTGATTCATAATTCCATAAAGAGCCAAAAGATTTTGTTCTGTTTTAACAATTTTTTTGATTTTTCTCTTTTTTTTTCCCATTTTATTTCAGTTGCACATGTTCAAATGTTGTTTCACCATTACACAGGCAGACTAAAATGTCACACTACATTTCTAGCTGTACCTGCATGCTGTGTTCTGTAACTCAGGCCTATATCACACATGTATGGACATTGTTAAACTAGAACATCATGCATGTTCCACCTGTTTCACAACTCATTAACCTACATACCTATTGCTGTATAACGATAACTGTACACTTTCCATTTTGTATTTTATATACTGGAAAATATGTAATAAAAAATATTTGCAAAAATGTGTTTTATATAGTAAGAAGAAAGCTTCTTTATCATTAAAAAAAATTTCTAAACACAAATTGTGCTATATAATAAGTAGGAAAGCTTGCAGATGTATACATGTTGACAAGTCTGCACTAGTTTCATAAGCAGAAATGTCCATCTGCTGGTTTAACAAGTTGGTTGAAAAGTTTCACACATCTCCAGATACCAGCTGCATCTCTAAATGTGTAATTAGAAACTGCATAACATTTACATAGATCATACAATAGTTGTACAGTGTTTGCATGGAGAAAAGCAAAGTCTGCAAGAAGCATAATTTCTCTTTTCAAATAAATCATATCTGCAGGTTATGACTAAGCCAGCTTGGCTTTTTAGATAAATAATTCACATAATATTATCAGAGAGAACTTCTCTAGACAAGAAAAAGGAGGTGTCGATAAAGAGACAGTTGGCCTTTTAAAAAAAGCAGTGTAAAAAGCAGAGGCGTGTAGAGTATATTAACTCATGAACAGGAGCAGCTGAAAGACCACCCTCTTCCATGCACATTGCTTGGAGACTAAAGTAGATATAAACCCTAAATGGATGATGGCTTGTTTGCTGAAGAACAGTGTAGCACATTTGCTACACATTTTAGACATTTGCCATGTTTCATTTATTAAATAAAGCAAAACAATGTTCACGTTGTTTTCTTCCATTGCATCTGAACTGTGCTGATCCATAGCTCCCAACTGTCCCTTATTTTGACAGACTGTCCCTGATTTGGAACAAAGTGCCTGTGTCCCTCTTTCCTCATTTGTCTCTTATTTTGGTCTTATCTATATAGTTGTATATAAAATGTACTTTTTATCTTTCAAAAAGTGTTTCCCAGTGCTAAACCATTCATCCAATTTCTAAATAGCTGCATTTGTAAATTTCAACTGCTAGTATAAAGGAATAGTAGTAGTAAAAAAAAAAAAAAGCACTTGTGGATTTTTTTTTTTTTTGCATATTTCTCCTTTAAGGGGACGTGGCAGGGGGCATGTCCTATGCCTACATACTTTTGCTAATAGGTGTCCCTCGTTCCCATCTCAAAAAGTTGGGAGGTATGCTGATCTCCTCTAGACTTTTGCAGCCACTGTATACTTGCACTAACTCCAGAAGTGGCTGCATGTCATTGCTCAGGGTAGGATTCCTGACAGTGGCAGCCCATCCATTAAGGGCGCACGGGCGCCATCCCCTCTATCCATGCTACCCCTATAGGGTTAATGGATAGATTCATGCCGCATCCTTGTACCCTGCCTGATGTGCCCACCGATCCCCGCCGATCCCCACCGCCAATGGGGTAAGTACTTGTGGACCAGTAGACCAGTGGTGGTTCACCGGGGGGGGTTTAGGTGCCGTGGGGGGTGATTGTTTGCCCCCCCAAACAAAAAAACACCAACTGCCTCCGATTCCTGATGGTGACAACTGTGGACTGTGCTTCTTCAGTAAGGATTGTCATAACTTTTTATGATTTCCAGTCGAAGCCCATGTGAAAAGGTTGTAATGCAGAAAAGTAAAAAACAGACAGAGACAAAGATTTTCACCCTTTTGCGTAAAGGGCCTTTATGTTATCAGGTATTATTTAAATAAAACCACCATATTTGAAAGTTACTTTGCAAATTACATTACATTTGTTAAAGAGGAAGTTAACCCATCTAAAAAAAATAAAATAAAAATAAACCCTGCAAGGCAAAGGCATAATGAGCTAGTATCCATAGCATACTAGCTCATTATGAATAACTTACCTGAGAACGAAGCCCCCGAAGCGGTCCTCCTTCATCTCCACCGCTGCCATGTATCCCGGAGTGACTTCCGGGTCTCGCGGCTCCGGCGCTGTGATTGGCCAGAGCCGTGATGACGTCACTCCCACGCATGTGCACGGGAGCAGCCACTAGCGGCATATCGCCGTTAGCAGCGGCATGCTCAGTGCGCCTGCGCGCCGCTGTCTAAGGCGCATGCGCCATAGACAGTGGTGCCTGTCTTTTTGCAAATATCTCCTAAACCGTGTAGGTTTAGGAGATATTCCTTGGACCTACAGGTAAGCCTTAATCTAGGCTTACCTGTAGGTCAAAGCGGTCTGTAAGGGTTTACAACCACTTTAACCACTTGCCGACCAAGGACGTCATATGACGTCCTTGACTTTGAGTGGTGATATCTGAATGATGCGTGCAGCTATTGGCATCATTCAGATATCATTTTTACCGGCCGGCGATTCTGTGCACCATAAGAATGATCATAGCGGCAGTTCCGCCGCCTGATCGTTCTTATAGGCAGCGGGAGGGGACGTCCCCCCCTCCCGCCGCCATCCGGTGCTTCTCCGGGCTCTCCCGTGCCATCGGGGGCCCGGAGAAAGAATCGCTTGCCGCCGGATGACGAGCATAGAGATTTCCGGTGACCAGATGGTCACCAGTCATCTCTATGACCGTCGGAGGCCCGGGCGCGACGTTATGACGTCACGCCCGGTACCCGGAAGTAAACAAAGCCGCGATCGCGGCTGTCAGCATGAGATCGGTAAAAAATTTTTTACCGATCTCATGCTTTCCAGCCTGGAGGAGAGATGTGGGGTCTTATTGACCCCACATCTCTCCATAAAGAGGACCTGTCACATACATTCCTATTACAAGGGATGTTTACATTCCTTGTAATAGGAATAAAAGTGATCCGAAATTTTTTTTTTTTTTTAAAAGTGTAAAAAAAAAAAAAAATAATTAAAATAAAAATAAAGAAATAAAAAAAAAAAATTAAAACGCCCCTGTCCCCTGTAGCTCGCGATCAGAAGCTAACGCACACGCAAGTCCCGCCCGCATATGTAAACGCCGCTCAAACCACACATGTGAGGTATCGCCGCGTGTGTTAGAGCGCGTGCAACAATTCTAGCACTAGACCTCCTCCGTAACTCTAAACTGGTAACCAGTAAAAAAATATTAAAGCGTCGCCTATGGAGATTATTAAGTACCGAAGTTTGGCGCCATTCCACGGTTGTGCGCAATTTTAAAGCGTGACATGTTTGGTATCTATTTACTCGGCGTAACATCATCTTTCATATTATATAAAAAAATTGGGCTAACTTTACTGTTTTCTTATTTTTTAATTCATGAAACTGTTTTTTTTCCAAAAAAAAGGCGTTTGAAAAATTATTGCGCAAATACCGTGTGAGATAAAAAGTTGCAATGACCGCCATTTTATTCCCTAGGGTGTCTGCTAAAAAAATGTACTCAATGTTTGGGGGTTCTGAGTAATTTTCTAGCAAAAAAATGATGATGTTTACATGAAGGAAAATAGGCCAAAATAGGCCCGGTAAGCAAGTGGACGTCCCCTCCCGCTGCCTATAAGAACATTATATAAGATATTAGTGATTTTGGCTGCAATCACACCTGAGCAGAGAGATTTCCAGGTGTTTTTATTTGTAATTTTTTTTTTGCATTTTATATGGGCATTTTAAAAGTGCATTTCACGTGTATTCAAACTTCATTTTTGTTTTAGACAATGGAAAGCACTAGCGGGAGGAGACCTAAAAAAATGCCTGAAAAAACAACTGAGAAAAAAAAAAACACTCTAATGCCCCGTACACACGAGGGCATTTTTTGTCGGAAAAATCTTGTATGGTTTTTCCGACTGAATTCCGCTCAAGCTTGGCTTGCATACACACAGTCACACAAAAGTTCGCTAAACTTTGGACCGTCAAAAACGCGGTGACGTAAAACACTACGACGAGCCGAGAAAAGGAAGAGCATTCCTCAAATTGTTTCTGAGCATGCGTAGGAATTTTGCGCATCGGAATTGCTACAGACGATCGGAATTTCCGATCGGAAGTTTTTCCGACCGAAAAATTGAGATCCTGCTCTCAATCTCCAGACCTAAACACTATTGAGCATCTGTGGGCCATCCTGAAACGGAAGGTGGAGGAGCGCAAGGTCTCTAACATCCCCCAGCTCTGTAATGTCATCATGGAAGAGGAATCAGTGGCAACCTGTGAAGCTCTGGTAAACTCCATGCCCAAGAGGGTTAAGTCAGTGCTGGAAAATAATGTTGACCACATAAAATATTGACCCAATTTGGACATTTTCACTTAGGGGTGTACTCACTTTTGTTGCCAGAGGTTTAGACATTAATGGCTGTGTGTGTTGAGTTATTATGAGGGCTGTACACTCACTACTTTTCATCGTAGCAAAGTGTAATTTCTTCAGTGTTGTCACATGTAAAGATATAGTAAAATATTTACATAAATGTGAGCGGTGTACTCACTTTTGTGAGACACTGTACGTCTGAGAAGAACAGTGTGTATGTATATATATATATATATATATATATATATATATATATATATATATATATAAATAACTAAAGGCCTTTTAACACCAATACCTCCAATTAGGCCCTGTGGCACAGTTCAGTTGCAGGGGCCCCTGATGAGCTGACTTGGCTTGGGAGGACGAACGCATCTGTGGATCGGTGGCTTCCTGGAGACACTTGTACACACCGATGGCGAAGAAGTCTGGAATAGCCCAGGTATATTGCAGTATGCAAATAGAAAGTTTCAGTGAATCAGAGAAGCCTCTAACAGATATCCCTGGTTCCCACCCTGGAGTGACAGTAATATAACAAACAATGAGCTACACAGTGCAGTAACACTTGCTTAGTGTCCCTTTTCAGTCTGGATGGATACAACACAAAATCAGCCTTCAGCACATTTGGCTTGCACTGCATGTGGCTGGCTGGCACACTCTCCTTCACTTCCTGTAAGACTGCCATATATAGCCTTGAGGGGTTTCCTGACCCTCAAACAGG
>CM053026.1:299347106-299488196 GCA_028564925.1 Lithobates sylvaticus
AGGCACTGCTCATCACCATGCCTACAGTGAAGCATTGTGGTGCAGCATCATGCTGTGGGGATGTTTTTTAGCTGCAGGACCTCGGAGACAAGTCAGGATCAAGGGAAAGCTGAATTTTAGCAATGTACAGAGACATCCTTGATGAAAACCTGCTCCAGAGAGCTCTGGACCTCAGAATGGGGCAAAGGTTCATCTTCCAAAAGGACAACGACCCTAAGTACTAAGCCAAAAGCCAAAATGACAAAGGAGTGGCTATCAGAAAACTCTGTGAATTTCCTTGAGTGGCCTAGCCAGAGCCCAGACTTGAACCCGATTGAACATCTCTGGAGAGATCTGAAAATGGCTGTGCACTGATGCTCCCCATCCAACCTGATGGAGCTTGAGAGGTCCTGCAAAGAAGAATGGGAGAAACTGCCCAAAAATAGGTGTGCCAAGCTTGTAGCATCATACTAAATAAGACTTGAGGCTGTAATTGGTGCCAAAAGTGCTTCAACAAAAGTGTTGAACAAAGGCTGTGAATACTTATGTACATGTGATTTTTTAGTAAATTTGCAAAAGTTTCAAACAAACTTTTTTCACATTGTCATTATGGGGTATTGTTTGTACAATTTTTAGGAAAATAATGAATTGAATCCATTTTGGAAAAAGGCGGTTAACCTAACAAAATGTGGAAAAGGGGAAGTGTTGGTAATACTTTCAGGATGCACTGTATGCTTTTAACTACTTGCCGACCAGCCGCCGTTGGCTCCCCTGTGCGAAACACCGTGGCTGTACAGTGGCCGCTTTAAGGGCTATAGGTGACACGCGATCGCACCAGCGGCACGATCATGGCTCTGATGTGCATACCCGGCAGCCACGATGTCCTCCAGCCACCCGTGATTGCTCCTCGGAGAGCCAGAACGGGGATCTGTCAATGTAAACAGACAGATCCCCATTCTGACAGGGGAGTAGAGAGAGATCTGCTGTTCCTAGTGATCAGGAACAGCAATCTTTCTCCTCCTCTAGTCAGTACACTGCCCCCACAGTTATAAACACCTCCCTAGGACACACTTAACCCCTTGATCGCCCCTAGTGTTAAACCCTTCCCTGCCAGTGACATTATACAGTAATCAGTGGCTATTTACACACTTATTGCGATTTCTTTTTACCAAAATTATAAAGAAGAATACATATTGGCCTAACCTGTTGAAAACATTTTTTTAGGGATGTTTATAATAGCAAAAAGTCTAAATTGTTTTATTTTTTTTCAAAATTGTCTTTCTTTTTTGTTTATAATGCAAAAAATAAAAACCACAGAGGTGATCAAGTACCACCAAAAGAAAGCTCTATTTGTGGGAAAAAAGGACGTACATTTTGTTTGGGAAAAGTGTTGCACAACTGCGAAATTGTCAGTTAACCGCTTCCCGACCGCCTAACGCCGATATACGTCGGCAAAATGGCACGGGCAGGCAAAATCACGTACCTGTACGTGATCGTGCATGTGCCTGCCTGTGGGTCGCGTGCGCGCCACCAGCGGCGCGCTCGCGACCCGGTCAGGAGCTCCGTGACCCCGGCTGCGGGACCAGCGGACCCGATCGCCGCTGGCGTCCCGCGATCGGGTTAGGGAGCTGAAGAACGGGGAGAGGTTTGTGTAAACAAACCTCTCCCCGTGCTTCCTACACTGACTGTCAGTGATCGGCTGTTCCCTGTCATTGGGAACGCCGATCAATGACGTCAGACGTACAGCCACGCCTCCTACTGTAAAAAAAAACACAACACGTCACACTTACTCCTCCCCGCCCCCTAGTGGTTAACTCTTTCACTACAACTGTCATTTACATAGGAATCAGTGCTATTTAAATAGCACTGATTTCTGTATAAATGACAAATGTCCCAAAAATGTGTCAAAAATGTCCGATGTGTCCGCCATAATGTCGCAGTCACAATAAAAATCGCTGATCGCCGCCATTACTAGTAAAAAAAAAAATATTAATAAAAATGCTATAAAACTATCCCCTATATTGTAAACGCTATAACTTTTGCGCAAACCAATCAATAATCGCTAATTGCGATTTTTTTTACCAAAAATATGTAGAAGAATACGTATCGGCCTAAACTGAGGAAAAAAAATTTTTTTTTATATATTTTTTGGGGATATTTATTATAGCAAAAAGCCAAAAATATTGCATTGTTTTCAAAATTGTCGCTCTATTTTTGTTTATAGCGCAAAAAATAAAAACCGCAGGGGCAATCAAATACCACCAAAAGAAAGCTCTATTTGTGGGAAAAAAAGGACGCCAATTTTGTTTTGGAGCCACGTCGCACGACCGCGCAATTGTCAGTTAAAGCGACGCAGTGCCGAATCGCAAAAAGGGGCCTGGTCCTTTGGCTGCCAATTGGTCCGGGGCTGAAGTGGTTAAAGCGACGCAGTGCTGTATCACAAAAAATTGCCTGGTCATTAAGTGGTTAAACTGATAATATGGTTTTGTATATACAGTATGTCAGGAATACAACATATACAGTGCCTTGCAAAAGTATTCACCCCCTTGGCATTTTTTGTGTTGACTCACAACCTGGAATTAACATGGATTGTTTAAGGATTTGCATCATTTAATTTTCAGAACATGACCACCACTTTGAAGATTTTTTTTTTTTTATTGTGAAGCAAACAACAAATAGGACAAAATAACAGAAAAAGTCAATGTGCATAACTATTCACCCCTAAAGCCATTTTTTTGCGGCTATCACAGCTCCAAGTCGCTTTGGATAAGTCTCTATGAGCTTGCCACATGTTACCACAGGGATTTTTGCCCATTCCTCCTTGCAAAACTGCTCCAGCTTCTTCAAGTTGGATGGTTTATGCTTGTGAACAGCAATCTTTAAAGTGATTGTAAAGGTTCGTGCTTTTTTTTTAATAACAAACATGTCCTACTTACCTCCACTGTGCAGTTCGTTTTGCACAGAGTTTCCCTGAACACCGACATCTGGGGTCCCTCGGCGGCTCTCGTGTCTCCTCCTCTTATCAGATAACTCCCTAGGAGAAGCGCTCTTCTGGGGGGTTACCTTCTGGGCATGCTCCCGAGTCCAGAATTTGCGTCCATAGACATGAATGCTGGACTCGGCCCCGCCCCCGGTGCCCGCATCATTGGATTTGATTGACAGCAGCGGGAGCCAAAGGCTGCGCTGCTATTAATCTATCCAATCAAGAGCCGAGAACCCCGGGCAAAAGAAGAGCACATCTCCGCCAGGTGAAATTCCGGGGCTCAGGCA
Organism: Lithobates sylvaticus; assembly: GCA_028564925.1. Lineage (NCBI taxonomy): Eukaryota > Metazoa > Chordata > Amphibia > Anura > Ranidae > Lithobates > Lithobates sylvaticus. Next base: position 299,350,356 of record CM053026.1, read on the forward strand.
AGTAAAATGGGGGGGCTGGAGGGCCAGTCACTACCAGATGTTTTTTCACCTTAATGCATAGGATGCATTAATGTGAAAAAACACAAGGGTTTACAACCCCTTTAAGTCTGACCACAGATTTTCAATTGGATTGAGGTATGGGCTTTGACTAGGCCATTCCAACACATTTACACGTTTCCCCTTAAACCACTCAAGTGTTTCTTTAGCAGTGTGTTTGGGGTCATTGTCCTGCTGGAATGTGAACCTCTGTCCTAGCCTCAAATCACATATAGAGTGGTACAGTTTTTGCTCAAGAATATCCCTGTATTTAGCACCATCAATCTTTCCCTCAACTCTGACCAGTTTACCAGTCCCGACTGCTGAAAAACATGTCCAGAGCATGATGCTGCCACCACCATGTTTCACTGTGGGGATGGTGTTCTTTGGGTGATGTGATGTGCTGGGTTTGTGCCAGACATAGCATTTTCTTTGATGGCCAAAAAGTTCAGTTTTAGCCTCATCAGACTAGAGCACCTTCCTCCATACATTTTGGGAGCCTCTCACATGCCTTTTCGCAAACTCAAAACGTGTCATTTTGTTTTTTTCTGAAAGTAATGGCTTTCTTCTGATAACTCTGCCATAAAGCCTAACTCTATGGAGCGTACGGCTCATTGTCGTCCTATGTACAGATACTCCAGTCTCTGCTGTGGAACTCTGCAGCTCCTCCAAGTTTACCTTAGGTCTCAGTGCTGCCTCTCTGATTAATGCCCTCCTTGCCCAGTCCGTGAGTTTTGGTGTGTGGCCATCTCTTGGCAGGTTTGCTGCTGTGCCCTGTTCTTTCTATTTGGTTATGATAAATTTGATGGTGCTCCTAGGGATCATCAAATATTTGGATATTTTTTTATAACCTAACCCTGACTTGTACTTCTCAACAACATTGTCCCTTACTTGTTTGGAGAGGTCCTGGTCTTTATGGCAGTGTTTGGTTAGTGTTGCCTCTTGTTTAGGTGTTGCAGCCTCTGGGGCCTTTCAAAATGGTGTGTATATGTAATTACAGGTCATGTGACACTTAGATTGCACACAGGTGGACATCATTTCACTAATTATGTGACTTCTGAAAGTAATTGGTTGCACCAGAGCTTTTTATGGGCTTCATAACAAAGGTGGTGAATACATACACACGTGCCAATTATCAGTTTTTTATTTCTGAAAAATAGTTTTATGTATATATTTTTCTAATTTTACTTCACCAACGACTATTGTATTCTGACCCATCGCATATAATTCAGATAAAAAAACATTGAACTAAAGGCTGTAATTTAACAAAATAGGTAAAAAGTCAAGGGGGTGAATACGTTTGCAAGGCACTGTATAGAGCTATAGTAGTTCAAGTTCAAAGTATACATTTTCTAAATCCAAGTAGGGACTAAGAATGAGCAAATTGACAATTTAAACATGATGACATTTTTGCTGATTTTTTTTTTTTTTATTTGTTGCTGAAAGTTCACATTATGATCTCCTGAATGCCTGTCAGTTGCCCCTTGCTGCTCTGCGAAAAGTTATCCACCACAGGTTGCTTTCCACAGACAACACAAGTGTAAGTGAGCCTTCATTTTGGGGCAATATATCTTTTTTTCCCATCTCATCAGGAATGCTGTCAGCATGCTATCTCTACTTGGTACACTGGGAAAAGAAGGTACTCTCTCCATCTCCTAGGTATTTGCTCTGCTACACCATTTTAATATTGCCAGAGGGCTCAATAGTCTCTATAAATGATCAACACTGCTGAGAGAATCCAGCTACCTGTACGGAGCCATTTTTGTGCAGCAAAAACATTTTGCCTGATCCAAACTACCTAAATTGAACTTTAAACATTTTCCTCACATCGTAACAGCAAACTCTGAAAAAAAGAGTTACAACTGTAATTTGCTCCACAATCTTTTTGCAATATATTCATGGTGTGGAAGATACTAAGGGCCTGCTATCTCATTTTGATTTGTAGGAATAATAACATGCTTTGTACTTTGGTAAATATATATGCTTCCAATGTCAGATAGGTAAAATTCCTCAACAAAGCCATCAAAACTAGGCCAAGGCCTACTGTTTAAAGGGGGGGATTTTACACAGTGGGTGACCTTTTTATGAACTCCATAGCACCAAATAGGAAAAATGCTAACTGTTAAAAAAATGTGTTTTTCATAGCCATGACCTGTTTGACATTCGAAGGTGCCAACATGGCTCCAAACACAATTACATGTATTTTTCAGTGGCACATCAAATGTATTCTTGAATTGATATGATACTTGCTGACAAATAGTCATTACAACAAATAATATTCTCTAGTAAGAAAACTATTTCATGGTCACACCATGATTCTGTAACAATAACAGACACAGAATGAAATAATGGCAACCCAAGCTACTTCTTGGCAACTCAACACCTTGCTAATGGCATAATCAGAACTATGCACATCAAATATCAAAGGCATTATAACAATTCTTTGAAGTAAACAATGCCAATAAAACAGATCGCTATACATTTTTAAGCATTCATAAGGCCATTATAATGGGCATTATGCAAAATTTTTCTTTACATGCTAAGAAAAAAAAAGCAAATTGATCACATAGCAGAAAATAAAACCCAACCAAGACTTTAACAAAACACAACCTTTCCCCAAATTAAATTTCCGCTTCTTAATGACAGACAAGTCCATAGAACGCTATCACTGTACAAGTAAAAAATGGAAAAAAAAAACATTTACATAATTTTAGAAAACAGCTTTTAGAAATGTAATGAATTTAAATATAGAGCAGCTATATTTGCTCATTACAAATGCAGGCTCTGCTAGAGTGTGTCTGTACTTCCTCTGAGCAGAAACATTACTGAGAGGCAAGGTTTTCAACCCCTGTAGCATGCATAGCCTACCATGACTAATGATGAGCATGTACAGATTGGGAAGGGCTTAAAGGGGGATCAATAAACCGAATCTGTGCCTAGTCACTATATACACTGCACATATAACAGTCCTTGTTCCCACAAAATATTCCCAATTACTATACCACAACTGACAGCCTCACAGACACACATAAACCTCAGGACAAATTTTTTTTTTTAATTAACTGTTTCCTTTACATATGCTTTTATGCACACATAAAGGATAAACTTGTGTCTAACTGAGCATACATTAAAGAGTGACTTCATTAAAACCAGCAAATGTTGAAACAATGAACACCTTGTTGATGTACAACATAATATATAGAATGCAGCAGTCAGAAGCAAGTAACATTCAAAACAATTTATAGAGTGTAGCAGTCAAGATGAACTCTCTGTTCATATTAGAGTCCCCCTTAAATCAAAGTCCCCAGCATTCACCTATTTTCTCCTTACATCAGAGTTCCCCCTTACATCTGAGTCCCCAGTTTTCCCACTTAAACCAGAGTGCCCCCATACATCGGAGTTACCCCTTAAATCAGTCATCCAGCATTCCATCTTAACATGAGAGCCCACAGCATTCCCTCCTTACATCAGAATCCACAGTGTTCACCCCTACATCAGAGTCCACAGGTTTTCCCTTACATCAGAGTTCCCAGAGTTCCCCCCATACACCAGAATCCACGGAGTTCTCCCTTACATCGTAATTCACAGAGTTTCCCCTAAATCAAAGTCCCCAGCATCCTCCCCTAATACAGGAGAGCCCCCCTTCACCTGAGTCCTCAGACTCCCCTTTACATACAAGTCCCCCTTTATTTCAGGGTCCAGAGATTTCCTCTCTAAATCAAACCCCCCTGCATTCCCTCCTTATATCAGGGTCCATGGTGTTCCTCTTTACATTAGATTCCTCAGTGTTCCACCTTACATCACAATCCAAACCAATCCTCTTACATTAGATTCCCCACTTACATCAGAATTCCAAGTGTTTTCCCTTACATCAGAGTCCACAGAGTTCCCTCGTACATCAGAGTCCACAGTGTTCCCCTTTACATTAGAGTTCACAGTATTTCCTATTACATTAGAGTCATCCCCTAACATCAGAGTTCCCAGAGCCCCCATTACATCATATTCCGCAGAGTTCTCTCTTACAGTTCAAGAGGGAACTCTGTGAATGCTGATGTAAAGGGAAACACTGCAGACCCTGATGTAAAGGGGAATGCTGCTGTGGTCACCCCTGCTGTAGGGGGAATGCTGAGGACTCTGTTGTAAAGAGGAACTCGGATGTATGGGGGTCTCTGGTCCCCAGAGTCCCCTTACATCAGACTTTTTCCTTAAATTAGAGTTTGCAGAGTTCCTTTCTTACATCAACATACACAGAGTTTCCCCTTGCACTGTAAGAGAGAAATAGGAAAAGAAAATGCCACTCCAGGTCAGTGATGGAACCAGGTAGGCTGGGGAAAGGACTCCTCCCAGGGGTGCTAGCCACCCGTGCAATATGGATAAAAGGAATGAATGGCTGCACACCGAGGTAGTGATGAATCTCTTTATTGTAAAATCCATAACAATAATAACACCACAAGACAGGCAAACAGGTGCAGGTAGACGCGTTTCAAACAGCAATGCTGCACTTATTCATTACCCTGGAATGTTTCACTAACATTCCTTAAATAGGGCTCCCCCTCCTTTAAAACACAGGTGAGGACAACATCAGTGGAACATCTAAAATCACTCTCAGCTGTGCACCTAGTTAGAGCAATGGAATCACATGAAGTCAATCAGAACTTTCGCTACTACATGCTGAGGGCAAAAATTACATAGACATACACAGACATCATAGCCAGTCAAAAGAAGAAAAAGGGAACATGGGAGGGACCGAAAGAAAACAATCTATGTCTAAATAAACATCCCATCTAACGTCCCTGTATTTCCCTATAAACACTATATAAATGACAGAAATAAGGACACATATGATAAAGGCAAACCATTATTTTTATGTATCATTAATCATTTAAGTGAGGTACAAACATTGCCATTTCATATGGTGCCCGTATGAGGAAGTTTAATGCTTGGGTGATTGTGATTTGATGTGTGTAAGACAGAGCTGAACCAGACAAGTCTAACTCCAAAAAAAGGTAAGCATTTTTATGTCCTAGTTTGAATGTCTGTCTCCCATGTCTGAACACCCAAACTAGCAAGCTTCTTCGAACATTGTTTTTATATATATAACCTTTTGTCTGTACTAATACTTTGATGAGACTGATATGAACAGTATAATTTAAATTAAATTGTACTGAGAGTGTATGAGAAGACATCCTGCTTGGTTGTGCCTAAATTGCAGGAGGTTGTCAGCGTGAATGATATGGGCTCTGATTGGACACTTGAAGGCAGTGAAAAGAATTAGGATCTGGGCCTTTCTGCCAACAAGCGCTTCCAGTTCACCCTTGCATGATACTAGGTCAAGACGCTTCCCAATCTTTGAGATTAAAATGCACCTGTGGGCCTAGGCCACACTGAATGATCTTGATGTATATGAATCTGTCTTTCTTTGTAAACTACTAACTGGGGATTGTAAGCTTTGTAATTAGACCTGTAAATACTGGCTATATTGTAACTGCTACAAATCATATTGCAATTATTTTTTACAGTTGACTGTCTCCTGTACTACAAGCACTCATAGGGTTCTGATTATCCAAGTTTGTGCTAAGTATTCTTGAGATAACAGAAATAATAGCCCTTCTTATAACACCTCTTTTGGAATACTTCAGAAAAGTCCATGGGGGGGGGGGGGGTTGAACTATTATTGAGTTTGGGAAATCTCCAGGCTAATTTTTTGAAGGACTATGGTCAGGACAGGGAAAATATTGTTCTGACAAGTAGTGAAAAAAAAGCAGCAACGGTGACAGGGGTGGTACCTGTGAACCCAATTATTGGCCATGAAGTAGCTACATCTGGAAAAAAGGCAACCTATAAAAAAGGTTTGGGAATCAGTTCAAGGTCCATTGTCCATAAAAGATGGGTAATAAAGTCGCTTCAAAGAGGACCTCTAACCGTGGGGAACCCTACCACTTGACCCCGAAGGAAGAGATGAGTAGTTTTAAGCCAAAAGCTTGTGAAATCCTGTGGTATAAGCAGTGCGGGAAGATTATACGAACAAATGAAAGAGATGCTTGGAATCCATGAATAGAACTGATGATGTGAATATTTTTACGGTGGGAGTTAAAGAGCAAACACACCAAATGATGCTGAGGATTAGGGACAAGCAACAGTGATGAACAGGGGGATGATGAGGAATTGTCAGGATTGGAGCCTTATGCAATCGCCCGGTCCTGGTTGGCAAAATACTCAGAAGCTGATAGGAATTGTCATCTATCAGCAGATGACAAAAAGGGGAAGCCACAACTTGCTGCCAAGTTTGACACCCCATTTAAAATCCTGAATAAATCACAGAAAATCTCTTCCTGTGAAGCATTTAACCAAAAGGAAATAGATAGCGCTGAAAGCCAGGATAAGGGAATTCTGGAATCAAGGGAGAACAGTCTCCCTAGTTCCAGAGACCATATACCATCAAGAGGGATATTTTCTTTACCTCTGACAGAAGAACCTCCCGAATATAGTAATCCTCCATTTACTGGCTGTGAGTTAATTAGTTAATAAGCAATTTTACTGCTGTAAGCAATACTGGCAGTTCTGCTACAGAGTACACTGCCTATGTACCTTTACACCCCCACATGAATAGCACCCCACAGCAAGGACCTGTGTGGTGTCACTCTAATGGGAAAGGATATCACCCAATGTGGGCACACCTGTGTACCATGGGACTGTTAATGCCACCCTTCAGGGCACTTTGCAGTTGGATAAAATGCCTACACCTGGCAGCAACAATCTTCCCCAGTCTTATTGGGATTCTGTGACAGAATCCCAAAAGACCAATCAAAAACTGATATCTTTTTCAGGTGACATATCTGTCTATCCTGTAAGAGAACAGGTTTATGATAACAGTGGGAGATCCACTGGAAAGATGACACATCACGTGCCGTGAACTCCCTTTAAGATGAAGGGATTTCTGTGTGTTATCCCCCATCCAAGGACAGATCCCATTAAATTTGCCAAAGAGCTCCTGGACATCCAGGCAAGCTACAATGCAAACTGGGGTGACATGCTTCAAATAATTAAAAGGGTTTCAAAAGGGAAGCCGGTTTGCTTCAACTGCCACAAACCCGGACACTTCAAGAGGGAGAGTAGAGCTCCAAGACAAAGTAGGCCACCACGACATGAGAGGGAATCTGAAAGAGACCTCAAGTGATGGGGAAAGCTTCCGGTGTTACCTGTAATCTCGACAAATGAGCAAGGTAGTGCTAATGTACAAATGTAATTAAATAATAAGACCCTAAATCTATTGGTAGACACAAGGGCAGCTTGCACCATTTTAAAATCCAGGGAGGTGAATCTTCCCATTCAAATTACAGTGAGAGGAGTTGGCCTAGGGGGAATATCATATCCTCTATTGGAAACCACTCCCACAAAAGTTTGAGTTTGATCCTTTCAAACTGAAGCCTCCCTGCTCTGGAGCAATTCAGTTCTTTGCAATTAGCTGGGAAAAGATTTGCTCTCCCAAATGAGAGCACAAATACAATTTACTGATGATGGAGTGGCAGTAAACATCCCTTCTGATCCTGACCAACACCAAATGGTAGAAACCTGGAATAGCATCATTGCCTTGTGAAAATTGGAACTGGATGCAAGTTTTGCAAAGAGCTTGCCCAGTAATTTATTTGAATATATGTTGTGTCGTCTAACTCTGAGGTCTGTTGTCTCAACTGCTGAGAACCCCATCCAAATAACCCTTCTTTCTGACCAGGTCGGTAAGAGTGCAAAGTTAACTGTATTGACATGCAAATTACCTGAGCCAAGGTAAATATCTGTAATAGTGAATTGAAATGTGTATTTACTAAAATGTGTTTGATTTCCAGAGAGACAGTTCTGCCAGTGGTTCTTTGTGGTGAGGTATTATGATTTGTAGATAAATGGTACCGCTAAAAGGTTTATTACGAGTTGCTAATTTTTTTCTCACCATGGTGAATACATTTTTTGGGGGGAAATTAATGGTATACCATAAAACAAAAATCCACGTGAACGAGTAATTAAAGTTGAGCTCAAGAGTTTTTGGTATTTAAAAAAAGTTCCAAAACAAATAAGAAAGACTTTCTTTATGGAATGTAATGTATGTATGTTTGTGTTTCATATGCTAATGTCTTGTAATGCCATTCCGACCACAAAATCCGTCTGATTTTTTCCGACGGATTTTCCCTGAAACTTGTGTTGCACACACACGGTAGGACAAAGTTGTCAGAAAATCTGATCACTCCGAACGAGGTGACGTACAACACGTACGACGGGACTACGTAGAGGCCAGTAGCCAATAGCTTGTGTCTCCAAATTTCTTCTGAGCATGCGTGGCACTTTGTGCTTCGAAATTCTCTACACACGATTGGAAAAAGTCCGATCCGTTTTTGTTTTAGGAAAATTTTAGATCCCACTTTCCGAAGGAAAAACCCAGCTAGAGCCAACACACGATCGGATTTTCCGACAACATAATCCGATCGGACTTTTTCCATCGGAATATCCGACCGTGTGTACGGGGCATTACAGGTATATAACCATTGGTTTATTTTGTTTCTAGGCGAAAAATGGAATGTTTATTACTAAATTGTATTGGTGTTTTCTCCATCAGATTTGATAATTTGGTTTCTTGGCTTTTTCAGAACAAAATGAAATCACAGCCTCCATAGACAACTTTATACAAAATTGTTTTTCTTTTTCCTGGTTTGTCGGGTTTCACATGTGAATGTTTTAGGTTTTCAGAACCAGTATTTAGTTGGCGCTTCTATTTGTCAGTCCATTCGGCTGTGTTTTGGACTACCTAGTGTGTGTTGTATATTCTGATCTGACATGTATGAAGCTCTGGTGTGAACAAGTTTCTTTGCTCCACTGATTAGCAGAACCAACTAACTGAAGTCTGCATCTCCAGTTCTCACTTTTTTTTTTTTTGTTACATATCTGTTTCCTATTCCCAAAGATCAGTGGATATGCTGATACTTGTACTTCCATGGCTTTAAAGGGTAAATGTCTAATGTTACTTTTGTGTAGACCTGTGTTTAAGACTGACTAACCCCCCTGCTGTTATGGCAATTTACACGCCCAGCCATGCCTGACTGTTCAAGCTCTGCTCATTGCCTCAGGCTAAGGTATGTTAATATCCATAGCAATCTATCTGTGTGCCCCCAAGTGTATTTTAAGCCTGCTTCCTGCCCAGTGTCACCATGCAACTCTATTTGCTCATAGAGTTTCCTATTTGTCTGTTTTTACAATTTACAGTTTACAATTTGTTACCAATTGTCTAATGTGTCTTTGGCATATATGTCACTAATATCTGTGTGTTTCAAGGCTCAAATTGTACCCCTACTATTCAGTGATGTAAGGGATTTTTCTTTGCCTGTTGGCCAGTTTTGTCTAGTAGCAGTAGTTCCTTGAGCTGGATACACATTATGCAATTTTTGTTGTTCAGTTTCCTTTAGATTTACCTTCATATTTGTAGTACGAGGGCCTGCCTGATTGCATACAAGTTGAGAGCGTATAGGTCTGGCCTCGTATTGTATGTCTTTGGGTAAGTCTGGAGAAGAGTTGTGCAGGAAGATTGTGTGGGGTGTTACCAGCTCTTGGCTGTTCCAAGGGCACTCACTTTTGTTATGTGTGGGCATGCTGTATTCTCCTTAGTTAAAACCCATAGGTCCTAGACTCCTTGTGTACCTTAACTAGTTGTCTGTCCTGCATGCCAAGAAGATCAGCACCCCAGTGCTACACTATGCCCCTGTCATTCATGTGAGTCCTGTCTGAAGAGTGTAGGTAGTTTATTTTGTATGGGTGAAGGATAGCCTTGTCTGTTTACCGAATTGATAAAGGAGGGAAAAAGGGGTGCAGAATCGTAAAGAATCGAGTGTACCTGTTGGGAGGCGTTTTTCAATCCGGGTATTCAGATTATTTCCCATACTTAGGATAAAGAGGCTTAATGAGGACTGCCTTTGGAGCTGGGGGTGGGGTACCTTAAAACACTATGGAGCTGGAGATACTCAAGACCACATTGGGAGGTATTGTGCTATATATCAGGGAAGGGGTTAGGAAAGCCAACTTGCTCTGTCCAGCATTCAGGATCTCGAGGAAGTGACTGACTCTTTCTCAGTGGGACAATTTTCACTTTGCAAGGACAGACAGGTGGGGGTAGTATCCAGGTTGCCTATGAGTCATAATAGATTGATGGATGACTCAGTTCCAGGATTGTCAAAATCTAACTTGCACCGTTTTAATCCCTAATGGCAGAGATGGAACACTGTGCAGATATCACGGTAAATCTGGGTACTATCCTATCAGACTCTACTGTGTTACACCCTGGAGTCCATCTTGTTCTGGTAGGTTTGAGTCCGGACAGCCTCAGATGACTGATACTGATGAGTGCTGGAGAAAGGAAGGTGTTGTGCTATCGGAAAAGGACAGAATCATGAGACAACAATGCTGGCACAGGAGGGGGACATGTCTAATGGATGCTGGAGTAGTGTCTCAACTGGTCCTAAACAAAGTTAAAAAAAAATAAGACCTGAGACCAGGGTACTGGTGCTGGTATCACATGTCTAATGACCTAAATAACAAAACAGTGCTGCGCTGCCTAAATAACTAAATTGCTGAATGAAAATCCTCACAAAAATAAATGATTAACTTGCGGGATTGAGGGATTGTCTCACTGGCTGATATCCAGGCAATCAGCCTTGGCTGCACCGATGAAATAGGAGCTTCATGTCCAGCTGATCCATTTGTATCCCTGAGAGGGAATCTGCTTTTTCTGACCTACTGGTAAAACAGGGGTCGGAATTTGAGGTGAGGATACTGATACTGAGGATACCAGCACTTTTGTATTTTTTTGCACTGATTGGTGGATTTTCGTTTTTAATATTTTCGGTTGGAAGTTATTGAGGACTGTCATGAACTTTAAACTGCATTGATTTTTATGTCACTTTAATTGTAATTTTTTATTGTGTATTATCCCAATTTATGGAACACTCTTAGGGGGGAGGGTTTGTAATCCCCTTTAAATTAGAATAATTGATTGTGCACCTTGCTAATATTTTTGCAAGTTAATCACTTATTTAGGATTTTCATTCATCAATTTCGTTATTTAGGCAGCGCAGCACTGTTTTGTTATTTATATTATTTATGTGAAGTGAACACAGTATCTGTGTTAGCAGCAACCAGGTGGGGGGGGGGGGGTAGTTTTGTAATATCACTCACTGATTTCCACTTTTTATATATACAATTTTGTATATGTATATATATATATATATATATATATATATATATATATATATTTATTTATTTGTTTTCATCATTTAATTGTGCTGATAGGATTTTGTTTTTCAGCATCAGGTTAAATTGTACTCACCTCGGGGAGTCTATTGTACATCTCCTCTTGCCCTTGGCATGGATATAGCAGGAACACCAGGTTGTACCACGATAACCCCTGAAGAAAGGTTTTTATAGCAAACCTGACACCCCCTTATACCTACTGAAGCTTCCGTTGGGAATGTGATTTGGGGAAGAGTTAAAAGTTTGGTAGTTGGGTAGTTTGGGCAACAAGATTTAGATAGTGCCAACAGTTTGTGCAGGGCATGAATAGAAGTGCCCCGCTCAAGGGGTTTATGATCTAAGGGGAGGAGGGTGGTACAAACATAATAGCTGCTGGGAATTAGGTGGAGGCGGTGCAGGCTTCCCAGAATAAAAGAGTTTTTAGGGACCCAAACCTGACAAAAACTTGGAAGATGTCAGTAATTACAGGCCAATCTCACTCCTCAACAATGATATAAAAATTCTAACCAAAATAATGGCCAATAGGCTGGCTTCCTTCATTTGCCAGTACGTCCAAAAAGATCAAGTCAGGTTCATACCCGGAAGGCAGGGACCTGACCAAATCAGACGGGCAATAGATATCATCTCGATCCTACAATCTAACTGGGAGGGGGGTCCTAAACAATCTGTCTTTCTCCTATCCCTAGACATTCAGAAGGCCTTTAATACGGTCTCCTGGCAATACATCTTCCACCTTTTTGAACATTGGGGTTTTGGGGCTCACTTCCTTGGTCTTCTCCATGTGCTCTATTCCCAACCTAAGGCCCTTCTTCGCCTCCAAGGCTATTACTCACAACCCATATCCATTACAAGGGGCACCAGACAAGGGTGTCCTTTATCCCCCCTCATCTTTGCTATAGTCATCAAAACCCTTGCGATCGCCATACGCCATAATCCTGATATTAAAGGAGTAAAATGTGGTGACCAAACGCATAAATGCAGGATTTTTGCCGATGACATCCTACTGTTCCTAACTTCCCCCATCACTACACTCCCCAACCTCTACCGAGTACTAAAAGATTTTGCCAAAATCTCGGGGCTCCGAGTAATTTTTTCCAAATCTTATGCCCTAAATATATCCCTGCCTCCCCACATTGTCTCCTCCCTCCAACATTCTTTTCCATTTATATGGAGAGACACCTCCATTAGTTATCTGGGCATCTCCTTGACAGCCAAGTCGGAAGCCCTTTACGCTCATAATTATCCCAAACTCTTTAATAAACTGGAGGCTGATCTTACACTATGGTCCAAACATGAATTATCCTGGCTTGGCCGGATCAATTCCGTAAAAATTACCCTTCTCCCCAAAATACCCTACTTCTCCCGTGCACTTCCTATCCCTGTCAGAAAAGACCACCTACGTTCGCTCCAAAGTAGCATCCTGAAATACATATGGGGTAAAAAGGGCTACTGCATCCCACAAAACACACTCTTCCTTCATAGACGCAGGGGTGGATTAGGCCTTCCGAACTTACATAAATACTATTTAGCAGCTCGACTGGCCCAGCTATCCACAATATATTCCAGATGTGAAAAAAACGGATTGGATAGCTATAGAACATCAGGCCACCCCCGCTTTCACTTTAGATTTCTTACTATGGTGGCCCCCTAAAACTAGGCCCCCCATTATTTCACCCACTCTGTCCCACTCGTGTTCTCTATGGGACACCCTTCGCCTACTACCGACATTGGTTTCCGCGGGTCGCCCCTCTAGCACACCTCTTTCATAACCCCGATTTACCTCCCGGTCTGGACATCTCAGCCTTTAAATGGTGGCTTGATAAGGGGCTATACTGGATAGGGCACTATTTTACTTCCAACGGTCCACTTACCCTTCATTACTGCACCCAACATCTTGATCTCCCTGACCATGAAATATTTTGCTTCCACCAAATCTCCCATTTTCTTCACTCGATATGGAAGGAAAAACCTCTTCCTCCCAAATTTACTGTATATGAGTTGTGGTGCGGACAAGATGGGGAGGCATCTCGGTAATATACTCAGCCCTCACTTGCCCAACGTATAAGTCCTCCTACATGACAGCTTGGGAGGCAGACTTCAAACTCAACCACAGTCTGGAGACCTGGCAAACGGCTCTCACCAAATAATTTCAGGGAATTCAAAATACATCCCTCATAGAGGCCAGTGTTAAACTACTTACCAGATGGTATCTCACCTCTACCAAACTGGCCTCTATCTACCCGACAGCGAACCCACTGTGCTTCAGGGGATGCCAGCATTTGGGATCTATGGCCCACATTTGGTGGGAATGTCCTAGGATCTGCTCCTTTTGGAGAAAAATCTTCATCATGATATACAAGGTAACGGATTGCCAGGTACCCAGATCTCCAGAGGTTGCTTTACTCAATTCTCAAATCCCTAACCTACCCAAAGCAGCTCAGAGATTAATCCACTTAATGTTCTTAGACACTAAAATCTCAATTGCTACTGCATGGAAAAAAACAATGCCCTCATTTCATGCGGTCAAGAGGAAGATATCTTGGATCATGTCCCAGGAAAAACTTTCCAGTATCTTGACGGACACCTCAGCTGGAATCCAAAGGGTCTGGGAGCCTTGGGCCCGATATGTGGGAGTTTCCCTCATACCGGGAGTTCGAGATCACTCTTCCTCTTGACCGTATAACCTAAAATATTCCTGTCCATATACCGCCCGGCACATCTTCAATCTCCCCACCACTCATCCTTATCCTTCTGCAGCTCCTTTCCCTTCCCCTCTTTTCGGTTTTTCTTCTTCCTTTCCTTACTCTTTTCTATCTATCTCTCTTATTGCATATGATTTATACAGGTGACTGTTTTTATTCAGCATCTACTACGTGTAAACCTAGCTCCTGCGAAGAGAGCCTTTATCCTTTTAAATCTTAGTTTTGGCCAGTTTGGGTACTGCCCAGGGGTTGTGGGGGTCTTCCTTCTCTTCTGACACAGTCAGATCCCGTTAGGGGTGTCAGGAGGGAGGAAGCCTCTTCTCCCCTGTAGTTGTCCCACCAGTTTGTTATTTGATTGATACTCAGAAATTCTATATCTCTTGTTGGCTCACATAGAGATTTCTACCCTCTGGTTCTCAGATACGTTTATGCTTTCGATTGTAGTAATTGTAGACCATGGAATGCATTTGTATCTGCAGGAGGCCTACCCTTCTGCTATATGTACAATGTTCAGTTTTCACGTTTGTTTATGACTTTTCATAATAAAAACAGATTGAAAGATAAAAGAGTTTTTAGGGATCATCTAGTGGTGGACAGGGTAGGAGCTGGCTGGACATATTGGGGTGGGGAGTTCCAGACTTTCTGGAGCGGTCCTGATGTTGAGCATGGGAGGAAGTAACAAGGGAGCTGGAAATCAGGATGTCTTAGGAGGACCGGAGTGGACGATTTGTGTGATATCGCAAGACCGAAAGAGGTTAATCCAAATATCAAAAACTAAGGTTTCTTAATGGGAAAAGTGTATTCAGGTACCGTCTTGGGCCACAGCTTTAGTAAATTCCACCCTGTTGCTGTCCTGATGTGGGTATCTATTAAGAGATCGATGTAAAGTATTGTGCGCAAGAGAGGACCCTAGAACTATATTTTTCTTGTTTTTTTGTTCTTTTAAGGATAAGCCTCTTCAATTTGTAATAATAAGGTTTACCTTAATTCTAAAAGTTTTAATCATTTTTTTTTCTCTCTCTCGTTGTTAATATCTGTGTACCTGGCCTGCAAAAATACTTCTAATTACTAGTATGGGAGAGAAGTTTTTTTTTTTTTAAAGAACTATGTATATTTTTTTTCTTTAGCAGTCAGCAAAAGTTTTTCAGTGCAACTAGGTATTAGTTTTTTTTTTTAATACAGATCAATGCTCTTTAACAGTCTAAAGAAAAATCTTGGTTGAGCAGCATTAAATCTGTATTTTTTTTTGTTATTTTCATTATTATTTTTACTATTCTTCTTGTTCATTTTCGTTACTTACCTCTCTTCCGTTCCCTTTTCCTTCTTTGATATTATGCTCTTTAAGTTTTTTTTGTGGTTTATATCATCTATCTCCTCAAGATAATGTAACTAAGACATCAGTTATATAATTTTTGTTTTTGCAAATTAGGAGGCGTGAGCATTCCTGCCCGCCAGTACCATATTTTACACCCGGTGAAACCAAAGTATCCCTGGACATCCAGGTCTTAGGTTTTAAAGTAATTCTACATCCCCAAATGTAATTCTACCTCCCCTAGTCTGCTTACTGCTTTAACCTGAGCCCCGTGAACAGGTGTGTTGAACCCAGTGACCTGGTAATAGCAGGCAGTGTTGACTATGCCTACCATCAAGGGCCATGGATGATACTGGCTGTTGCTCGGACTCTGTACCCTGTGGGGATCCCACTTTACTCATCCACATTACACCCCTTATAAGTATTTAGTCTTAATGGCCAGCCCGCTGGTCCTATCCAGCATTCCTCCAATAAGGGTACACTGACATTGTCCTTCTTTTTTTTTTCTATTCATGCACGACTGTCCGGAGGCCAGCCTGCCCGACCACCACCTGAAGAAGCAACGACAACCAAGTAATTTCTTGGGACAAATTTGCAAAGAATAAGACTCTGTGTGGTGCAATCGCCATTTACATATGCATGCGGAACCTACGTACGTGTTCGCTTTTAAGCATTAGCACAGGTGGACAGGGGCACTTGGAAGGTGACGGTTATAATTCAAAGGCCATGTATGTAAAGTGCACAAAAAACACTGGCAATAATATGATAGCATTATCAAAATAGATCAGTATAGATCTGAAATTGAGATCTTCCAAATATGGCTCCTTTATAAGCATGTTCTTGAGGGATTAGTAAACCAAAATTACTTTTTATTTTAATATATAAACCCATTGCCGTAATAAAATAAGTTTTTGTCCAAAACTTCTAATGCTGCGTACACACGAGTGGAATTTCATCGGAAAAATCTTGGATATTTTTTCAGACAGAATTCCACTCAAGATTGGCTTGCATACACAAGGTCACACAAAAGTTTGCTGAACTTTCGACCGTCAAGAACGTGGTGATGTACAACACTACAACGAGCCAAGAAAATTAAGTTCAATGCTTCTGAGCATGCGTCAAATTGTTTCCGAGCATGCGTAGGAATTTTGCGCGTCGGAATTGGTACAGACGATCAGAATTTCCAATCGGAACTTTTTCCGACTGAAAAATTAAGAACATGCTCTCAAGCTTTTGCTGGCTGGAATACCGCCAGCAAAAGTCTGATGGAGCATACACACGGTCGCATTTTCGGACCAAAAGCTCTCATCTGACTTTTGCTGGCGGAATTTCCGCTCGTGTGTACGGGGCATTTCTCTTCCTCTATTTTGGAAAGTGGCTAGGTATCCCAATTAGTACAATAACTGAATATTTATACAAAAACAAAAATTTCTCTTTCTATACAATGGTATTTGGAACTCTCTTGAATCTCTCTTCAATCTAACATTTTAGTTAATTGTTCTTTGTTTTCATATAAGGTAAATATATATTTTGTTCTATATTACTTATTGAAAGTTAGCATTTCCCTTGTATACGGTAAGTAGGATGCTTTCATCTATAATACAATCTTCTTAAGTATTTAAATGTTACTGCAATCTATTTTCATATATTAAAGAAAACTGTAATGTATTTCTGTCAGTTTTTGGGTCAAATTTTAGCCAGTCTACCTCTGTGCCATTTGCAGACGTTACAACGTTCAACATGCATTCTGTCACTTAAGAATATAGTATTTTGTGAATGCATCTTAGCGTGCAGTGAACAATAAAACTCAATACAGGAGCAGGCGTTTTCTTTGCATTACAGTGTTACTGATGAAGTTAAAGAGTGTACAAAGATTAAAGAAGATAAAGTATGTTGTAGAGAAAGTTGACCTATAATATTGAACTTTTTTCAGAAATGTCAGAACAGAACAAAATTAATTAGAAATTGCTAGCGGCATGATGCTAAGTGCCAGCTTATTTCTCTGGAAATCTGTATACTAATGAGCACTTATGAAAGCATAACATTTTAGATCTTGCAGTACAAGTGCACTCTTTAAAGTACATTCTACATTCATTTTTTACAGAAAGAAATCAGAAGATCAGGGTAGGTTTGAAACAAGCTCAGGAATTGTACAGGATATACTAGATGGTTTAAATCTTTATGCTTGAGAAAATGTAAGGTTGGTCAGGCAAGGCCATTTTTGTGCTTGATACAACAAACATTCTATGACATTTCAAAATATTCATTCAAGTTTGCAAATAAATAATAATAACAATAATAATTGCAAGATAATGATAAACTGACAGATAGCAGATAAAACAGAAAAAAAATTCTAATCAATAATCAACAGTAGATGATATCAGAATGAACAAATGCAGAGAATTGGGGGGATATTGAGTTGCTGATACATTTAAAAATATAATCATGGACACATATTATTTTTTTAATTGAAAATTTCTAAATTAGTTTGCTTAAAGCATATGTCAAGGCAAAATAAAAAATGTAATATGCAGTAAGTACACATTTCTTTATGTTTTTCAAAGACCCTGCAAGCATCAGAAATGCGCTCTGCTTTTAATTTCCTATTGTTGGCTAACAGCACAACACATTTTTGTTGACTGAGTGTTGTTAGATTCAGTTTTCTTTTGCTAATATACTCAATCCATCCCACTTTCTTCTACTGCAAAGCATAGCCGAATTGACTTGTCCTAAAATAAGAGCTAGGAGAGCTTAATAGACTTTTTGAGATAACACTGAAAGTAAGCAGAAGACACAGGACAGCTCTGAATTTCACCCAAAAAATTGACATTTCCTACTAATTCCTCTTGCCCTTTTTACCTGCTTTGGTATAGGCAGGATCAATAAAGGTAACAGAGGCACTTAAATGTTGTTTGTTGTCTCTGTTTTGTCCTCTTCCATCTTTTTTTTTTGAATGATATTTATTCAACTTTTCCAAAATGTGTTGCGATTGGCAGGAAATTGTCTGCAATATAGAACATTTATTTTACAAGCTTCAACTATATGCAATGTCAACTGCATGTTTAAAATTGTTTATTAACACACATAAAGAGAAATATCAGTGAGGTTGCTCACTGAATTGATGGACCTATAAGGTGGCACAATAGGTGGGAAGGGCTAGGTCACACTTGACTTTTTACAAAAAAAGTTATGCTTGGACATAGGTAAAGCTGTTCAAATTCAGTTCTTATTACCCACGTTTGTGACAGGTTTACATTATGCAAAGGTTTAAGCAACTTTTGACTATAAGATATTACACTTTTACAGTTCAAGAGGCCCTGAGAGGCAATCTGAAACTGGCGAATGATAAACTTGACTTCACGTTGAGTTGGATACAGCTTAATACTTAACACCAACCAAGACTAGAGTAGTTAAAAGAGAAGTATGTTTTTTTTTTTTTTAGAAATCATACTTACCTAGGTGGATGCATCTGTCCCCCAGTGACTCTAAGACTGAGAACTGAGGGATCATGGGTCACTAATCACTGTCAGTCACCACTGTCTGCTCTGCCCCCTCTACTCACTCACTGGAGCACTGGGCTGTGAAGGGGGCATTAGCGGCTGGCCCAGGCTTTCAGTGGCCCGCTGAAAGGCTGAGCAAGGTGCCGGTCCAGGCTCCTGGGTGGATCCCAATGTTGCAATCTTTCTCCAGCCTGGACCAGCTGTAACATCAGCCCACTGTTGGCTGAAGACAAGTCACAGGAGTGCAGAATTAACTGCACTCCTGTGATCCACAGGAGAATTACACCCAAACGAGCTTTAGTTGCATACAGTATCTCCTTTTTAGCAGTTTCAAGTCTTCATTGCTGTTAGTGTCACTTTTGGGGAGATTTTACACCATCTTCTGACTCTGTGACACCAGAAACGAATATGCTAATCCTTCCTCCAATGAAAAAAAACATTTTGAGAGATTTTCCATCATCTCTTCACTGTGATACCCTGTTACTGGGACATAATTTGTAGGGTATGATTACCAACTTACAGCGGTACAAACCTGACAAAGGACCTAACTCTCTTGCACATGCAAAACTAAAAAAAACAAAAACAAATTTGCAAGAATTTTCTGAAGACTAAAGCTCACCATACATCTAGCACAGTGGTCAGGCAATCATTTTTGATTCAACACTTGATTACCTTATCCAGTTGACCCAGTTATATAAACAAGTGATCATGATATTCATGTTAATTAGTGCCGACTCTGCCCCGTTCCTAATGGTATGGATGCCTAAAGATTTACCTCCGTTTGGGTTAGGGTTTAAACCCTTTACTGCCAGGTCAGTACGTCAAATGAACCTGACAGCTGGGGAGTGTGTGTATATCTGACAAGCTGACTTCTGCCTGTCAGATGGAAGCATTCTGGTGGCTGTGCTGCCACCTGAATGCTTTCTCACACCCCGATAATCTGTGCTCCTCTGCACGTGCCCCCCCTCAATGTATCCCGGGCTCTGTTTGCGCATCTGTGGGCCTGGGACTGGCATAGTGCCTGCTTCTTGGCCCACGTGTCAGTTTGCGGTCAGTGTGCAATGCATTACAATCAGTGGAGTACTGGGGAGACATTCAGGATCTTTTAGACCCTGGATGTCTCCTAAAAGAGAACCTGTCACCAAAAAATCATCACATAGGGGAGTTTGTGTCCTTTATGTGATGGAAATAAAAAGTTGAGTAAACATATATTTTTTTTAATACCATCCCTCTAGCCATCAATCTGCTATAGGCTGGGCAGGCCTTTCCCCCTTTTGACTAAATGTCATATAACTGATCAGTGTATTGCTTTTTTTCAAAATGTTTAGTCTTTTTTGGTTTACTAAGCAAAAAATAAAAAACCCAGTAGTTATTAAACAGTTCCAGACCGTCCCACATACATATACTGCAGCAGGGTGGCCCGGCTCCGCAAAGTCACGTACAGGTAAGTGACATGCACCTGCCGTCACCACAGTGATTTGGATTTGGTTCAGAACCGATCACTCATCCAGGCTAATGATTTATGGCCTGGACCTGCTGATCGGTTGTGGCAAATCAGAGAACCTCCTGTGCCTGTATAATGTAAACACAGGCACAGGAAATTATGTAATCTCCCCTCCTGGAACCCTTTTTGGTTCCAGCGAGTGAGGAGAGCACATTGATCAGTGAGTACACAAGCACGACACTGACACCAGTACACATAGGCACATATTTTACCCCCTGATCACCCCCCCCCCCTCCTGTTAGCCCTTTCACTCCATGTCACAGTGTCACCATGTGCAGTGTTCATATTTTTTACTGATCACTGTATTGGTGTCACTTGTGATGCTAAACAGCATTAGGGCAGTTAGTGGTAGTTAGTGTCAGTCCCAGGTAGGCCCAGTGTACTCCCCATATATTCCCTAATAAAGGTTTAACCTCTTGATATTCCCCAGTTACCCCTTTACTCCCTGTTATAGTGTCATTAGCATAGTGTACAGATATTTTTACTGATTACTGTATTAGTGTCACGGATGACGCTAGTTAGCTAGTTAGTGTCAGCATCAGTTAGCGACAATCCCAGACAACATCATATTTTAACCCTTTATTGCCAGTAACACTAACACACACACACACTATATACCTCCATTACTAGAATGGTGTCTGAATTTATCAATATCTTTGATCTGATCAGAACTATACTAGTGTCCCCAGCCCTGACACCTGCGTTTAGCCCCTCCGCCTAGCCCACCCAAGTGCAGTATCAGAAGATCACTGTCTAATACACAGCACACCAAACCACAGCATTTAGCGGAGTCATGCCTGATCTCTGCTAGCACTAGAAGTTAATTTTTTTGTAGCGATTCAAACAGTCCTCTGACAACCAGGTGCTTTTTTACCTGTAAATTTAGTAGCCAAAATGTTCAACGAAAGGTACACTAGTAAAGAGGCCTACAGGATGCTGAGCATGACAAATTTGTTGATAGCTATGATAGCGGGGAGTCCTCACTGTCAGATTAAGGCTCAGTATTTGAACCTGCAGAGAGCGGAACCCCGACAGATAGGTCTGACGATGAAGTAGTGGTCCCTGGTAAGGTCAGGTGTACCCGACCCCATTCTTCTGTTGCTGAGGTGCTACAACCGCATGATACTTGTATGCAGCAGAGAGCCAGTACTAGTGCCGCTCAAGCTTCTGGTGAATTGGCAAGCACCAGTGGCCTAGTACAGCCTGGTCATAGACAAACCAGCACTGCAGTATCACTTTGTGATGTAGCGAGTCCCACAAGTGCAGTTTAAGCTGGTACGTTGGCTAGCACAAGTAGTGCCCCGAATTCGAACACAGGCCTGTAGAGCCCATAGTGCCCTTCTCATTGCACTTGCAAATCTTGATTGGCAGCCCACAGATTCTGAAGCGCCTGTACTTCCCCTATTCACTGACCAACCCGAAATTCAGGTGGAAACAGCAAATTTAAGGCCCCTTGAATTTTTTTGAGCTGTTTTTCACGGAAGATTTGTTTGGATCTATTGTGGACCAAAGCAATTTATACGCTGGTCAATTTATCGCCCAAAACTCGACCCTTGCCAGACAATTTGGCTGAGAAAACCTATAACGATTCCAAAATGTAAGACCTTTCTAGGCCTATCCCTCCACATGGGCATTACTAAAAAGAGTGAGTTGTGGTCATAATTGTCCACTGACCCAATTCATCATATGCCCATGTTCTCTGCTGCCATGGCCAGGGCTATATACGAGCAGATATTGCGGTTCATTCATTTCAATGACAATTAATTCTGTTGTCCTCTGGGTGACCCTGAACATGATCGGCTCCACAAAATTCGGCCCCACGTAAACCACTTCAACTAAAAATTTGCATCCTTGTATATCCCTGAACAATATGTCCCTGATTACATTTTCTGTCCGCCTTGTTTTCAAACAATTTCTCCCAGGGTCAAAATATATAAGCTCTGTGACAGGGCAACAGGCTATACATGGAGTTTCCTGGTTTACGAGGGAAAAGATAGCAGCATGGAGCCCCCCAACTGAGTATTTTTTATATGTCCAATAAATTACTTACAGTAAGACGGAAGGACAAATGAAACTCTTTCGTTCTGTCTTCCATTCACCCAGATACGGCGGTCCAAATTACTATGGTGGCTGGTGTTGTTGAGAGGCCGCTCTGTGTCCACGATTATAACCGTAAAATGGGAGGGATGGACTTCAACCAGATGATGGGGCCGTACATAGCTGCCCATAAGGCCAGTTGCTGGTATAAAAAAAATGTCTGTATACCTATTCCAATTGACTCTTTACAATGCCTAGGTACTATACAAAGCATCAGGAAGAACTGGGCCATTTCTAAAATTCCAGGAAGAGGTCATCACAGCCCTTCTGTATCCAGGAGGTGCTGTGGCCCAATTTCTCAATCCAGATCCAGTGAGCCGGCTGCATGAGAGGTATTTTCAAAAAAGATAACATGTCTGTAGCAAGCACTAGTGAAGTATTAGTATATGGTACAGCATGGCACAGTCCTAGGGCACATATTCACACAGGGTCTCGAAAGATGTTAGATATTGCATTTTGAGAGAACCTAAGCTGAACATTTATAGTTATACTAAAAGTGTAAAAAAAACATAACAAATAAAAAAGCCAAAAATAGTTGTTGTTTTATTGTTCTTACTGTTTTACTGTTTTTATGCTAAACTGTAATGTTTTATTGTTATTGTGTTTTATTGTGTTTGCTTTGCAAGTATGTCATTCTACTTTTTTACTGTACTGTTACTGTCATTTATTGTTAACCATTGTTTGCTTTGCAGGTATGTCATTCTATTGTTTTACTGTACTGTTACTGTACTGTTACTGTGATTTATTGTTAACCACTGTTTGTGATAGACACAGGCGCTGATTACCCCTATGCTTCGCCATATATTTTTTACTCTTTTTTGGCACAGATTGCAATAAAAAAAAAGTTGAGTTAATGTTTTATTGATACTGTGATTTATTGTTAACCATGGTTTGCTTTGCAGGTACTCCATTCAGCTGCAGCATCAATTTGTTTATTTTGACAGCAACAGTTTGCTCTCACCATACATAAATCCGTGACTTCAGTGCTGTAGGAGGTGACCCACAGTTTAAAAAAAAGAGCATATATGCCAAAGCATAGGGGGAGGGGTGGACAGGCGGATCGCCCCTATGCTTTGGCATATACTTTTATTCACTTTTCTTGGCAGAGATTTCCTCATCCACATCGATCAATGTGAATGGAGGAATCTGTTAGGTTCTTTTTTTTGAAGCCCATGGGCTGAACAAAAAAAAAAAGAACAGTGCATGTATGCCCATCATTAGATGTCAGTGAATGCAGGGTGGTATTCTAATGGTGGGCATACCACCAATCGATCGATGTGAATGGAGGAATCTGTTAGGTTCTCTTTTTTCGTTCAGCCCACAGGCTGCATAACAAAATGTACCCCTACCCATTCACCTATGTAAATGGGTAGGGGTAAAAAAAAAAAATTCTCAGGACTGTTGGCACTGTGATTGAAGATGAATGGACATCGTGGGACACTTTTTTTTTTAATAAAGGAATTCTCCAAAGCTGTCTCCTGTAATTTTTACTTTTTTGACACCTTTTTTGGTGAATGAGTAGGGGTACAATGTAACCAAAACCCATTCACATGGGGGGGGCAGGGATCTGGGGGCCCTCTTGTTAAAGGGGGCTTCAAGACTCCACTACCTATTGATAGTTACATTCCCTGTGATAAAATTGGAAATTATTTAAAAAAATTAAAAAATAAAGGGACAGCATATACAAAAAGTAAAAGGTGGCGCAAAGGTGAACACAAGCATTGGTGTAGTTTCATTTGTAAACAGCAATTGCACCATGCATGTGAGATATCACCACAAACGTCAGATCGAGGACAGTAATTCTGGCAGTAGACCTCCTCTGTAAATCTAAAGCAGTAACCTGTAAAGGCTTTTAAATATGTATGTAGTTTGTCACCACTGCAAGGGCGTGCACAATTTTAAAACATGTCATGTTTGGTATCTATGTACTCAGCGTAAGATTATCTTTTATATTTTACCAAACATTTGGGCAATATAGTGTGTTTTTGTGCATTCAAATTCAAAAAACTGTTTTTAATCTAATTCTAATCTGTAGGGCCTCTGCTTTAAAAAAATATATAATGTTAGGGGGTTCAAAGTAATTTTCTAGCAAGAAATAAAATTATATTCATGTAAACAAAAAGTGTCAGAAAAAGCTTGGTCTTCAAATGACCCCTTTTTGGAAAGTAGACACCCCAAGATATTTTCTGCAAGGCATGTTGAGTCCATGAAATATTTTATATTTTGCCATAAGTTTAGGGAAAATTACAAAACTGCATCTCAGCAAATAGCTTGGGGTGTCTACTTTCTGAAAGGGGGTAATTAGGGGGGTGGGAGGGTTGTGCTATATTGGCATTTAAACTGTGATAGTTAGTGAGGAGTTAGTGAGGAGTGAAATCAACAATTTATGCCCTTAGAAAGCCTGAAGACAGTGATTGGTATTCTGGGTTCTGTGCACGGCTAGACTGACAAAAAAGTCTCACACATGTGGTATCGTCATACTCAGGAGAAGCAAACTTGTGGCAAAATATAAAATATTCCATGGGCTCAACATGCCTCTCAGCAAATAGCTTGGGGAGTCTACTTTTCCAAAATGGGGTCATTTGGGGGGATTTGTGCTATCTTGGCATTTCATGGCCTCCGAAACTGTAATAGATAGTGAGGAGTGAAATCAACAATTTACGCCTTTAGGTGGTGATTGGTTTTTGGGGTCCTGTAGGCAACTAGGCTCCCAAAAAGTCTCACACACGTGGTATCCCTATACTCTGGAGAAGGAGCAGAATGTATTTTGGGGTGTAATTCTACATATACCCATGGCTTGTGTGAGCAATATATTATTTCATTGACAACAAATATTTTTTTTGTCATTTTTTAATCACTTACAAAAAAGTTAAATATTCAGTGAGCTCAACATGCCTCTCAGAAAGTTCCTTGGGGTGTCTACTTTCCAAAAAGGGGTAACTTGGAGGGGTTTTGTACTGCCCTGCCATTTTAGCATCTCAACAAATGAGATAGGCAGTCATAAACTAAAAGCTGTGTAAATTCCAGTAAATGTACCATAGTTTGTAGACGCTATAACTTTTGCAAAAACCAATAAATATACGCTTATTGACATTTTTTTTTACCCAAGACATGTGGCGGAATACATTTTGGCCTAAATGTATGACTAAAATTGAGTTTATTGGATTTTTTATAACAAAAAGTAGAAAAGTTTCAGGCTTTTTTCGTTTATATCGCAAAAAAAAGGTGATCAAATACCACCAAAAGAAAGCTCTATTTGTGGGAAAAAAGGATGCAAATTTCCTTTGGGTACAGCATTGTATGACCGCGCAATTACCAGTTAAAGCAGTCGAATTGCAAAAAGTGCACTGGTCATTAAGGGGGTAAAACCTTCCGGAGGCTAAAGTGGTTGAATACCACCAAAAGAAAGCTCTAGTTGTGTGAAAAAAATTGCAAAAATGTCATATGGGTACAGTGTTGCATGACCGCACAATTGTCATTCAAAGTGCAACGGTGCTGAAAACTGAAAATTGGCGTGGGCAGGAAGGGGGTAAAAGTGCCCAGTATTGAAGTGTAAAAAATGTTACTTACACTCAAGCACATTAAATGTCCCCCCAAAAATATTTTGAGGCCCCCCACACACACATATATGCACATACAAACGTAAATTAAAGTTTGGGGATGGCACGCATGAAAATGATGATTGCAATACACACAGATCTATAGGAGTATTTTAAAGCCTTGCCTATGAAAAATATAGGGTTCTGAAGTTTGTCACCATTTCACAGGTGCACGCACATTTTAAGTTTGACATGTTGGTTATCTATTTATTTAGTGCAACCTTGTCTTTTATATTTTACCAAAAATTGGGTCATTTATTGCGTACGTGTGCCCTAAAATTAACTTTGGTGTATTTTTAACTGATATTTTGCCATAACCTTTGTAGTAATATTGTGTGACGTAAAAAATTGGAACTACCACTATTTATTTCTGAGGTGTGCAAAAAGGCAAAAACACCTCTGGCAGTGAAAGGGTTAATGGCCCACGGAAAATCGATATTCCATTAGCAGATAGACACTAGCGGTTGAAGTAATAATAATTAGTCAGCTTTTTCTTATCCCTTTGTGACTTAAGTGGCAAGATACTGCCTCCACGTTGCTGACTGAACCACGTTAATAAGTCCATTGCAGTGGTGTTAAATTACCATAATTGGATCCTACACTTATTAAATCATGTAACGTTGTGCAAAATGTGCATGTAGGAGGGCAACACTTTGTTGCACAATTGCCAAGGGGGTGCTGAAACTTAGTTTAAGATATCTTTCCATTGCACTTTCTCAAAAATTATTTTAGGATTTAACCTGCTAATGTGGATCAAAAAAGCTTTAGTGGGACTAGGCAAAGATAATGATATGTACCTAGTTAGCCCTAGTTAGTCTACCCCCTGCTTTTTAGATGAAGTGATCTTCAGAGTAACCCCAAGCCTAATGGCAGACTTATTTGTGACAGATTTGTGTCCCAGATATTTGTCAATGCAGGATGCTTGCATTGTAAAACTTATGCTTTTCATTGGATATTTTGATTGTGTGTGGGCCTCATCAGACTTTTTTTTTCAAAAATTCTAACGGACATAGAAATAGAACATGTTTTAAATATTTCCGACGGAATCAATTCCTATCGCGAAAACCACTCGTCCGTATGCTGTTCAGACGGACCAAAAACGACACATGTTCTGAAGCAGCTATTGGCTATTGAACTTCCTTTTTCTAGCCCCGTCATATGCGTTGTACATCACCGCATTCTAGACGGTCGGACTTTGGTGTGATCATGTGTAGGCAAGACCGCTTGAGCGGAATTTCGTCGGAACTCCGTCAGAAAAACTGTCAGAGTTTATTCCGATGGAAAAAACGGTTGTGTGTACGCGGCATTAGGCCTTACCTTTTTAAGGGAAAATCTAGTAAAAGCAGAGCACTCTACAGGGAGAGCCCAATTCAATTGGAAGATCAACTCACAGGTGTCCAGGCTCAGTTTTTCTATTCACACCAGGACAGGATATGCAAAAAGATAGAGCCGGCAACATTGTAATCTGTATGCGTATTTATTGACTACACAAGAGTGAAAATAAAACAAAGAAACTGACAAGTGTTGGCGAGAGCCTTATGCCGCGTACACATGGTCAGACAGAAAAAATGAATCTTTTCATCTGATATTCCGATCGTGTGTGGGCCTCATCTGACTTTTTTTTTCAAAAATTCTGACTGACCTACAAATAGAACATGTTTTAAATATTTCCGACAGAATCAATTCCTATTGGGAAAACCGCTCGTCTGTATGCTGTTCCAACGGACCAATTACTGAAGCAAGTACGAGACGGCAGCTATTGGCTACTGGCTATTGAACTTCCTTTTTCTAGTCCAACTTACACGTTGTACATCACCGCGTTCTAGGCGGTCGGATTTTGGTGTGATCATGTGTAGGCAAGACAGTTTCAGCGGAACTCCGTTTGAAAAACTGTCAGAGTTTATTCCGATGGAGAAAACGGTCATGTGTAAGTGGCATTAGCCATGCTATGACTAAGGTTTTTTGCCGAAATGAGAGCCCTCGCCGAAACGCGTCATCGTCTTTGTTTTATTTTCACTCTTATGTAGTCAATAAATACACATGTGGATTACAGTGTGGCCGGCTCCATCTTTTTGCATTACTTTTTAAAGGACTATGTGGCAATAGGACAAAAATGCCTTCTAGTTAAACAAAAAATATCTATTATGCTTCCAAAACACTCAAATACTCTTTCTATTTTATTTTTCTTATTACTTCTATAGGTGTAAAATCAAATATACTATAAGTACTATATATATTCCCAAATAGCAAATAGTTTCCCATGGGGAGCATTTTCTATAGATTTAATTAAAACTTTAAAATTATTTAGATTGCAGTTAAATAAGACACACAACTAGTTAAAAAAATAAGCATTTGAAAAAATAAGCAGGAAAAAAACTAGTATAAATAAGTCATTCATTAGGTACAATGGCAACTTCTCATACTTTGCAAGTAATAATTGCCATGAGTAGGACCAGAGAGCTTAGCAAACATTATCCAGCACATTTTAATTAGCACTCAGGGGATTAAAGACTTCAGCATAAGTCCCCAGGAAATCTTTACCAACCAATAGCAAAGTGCGCTAAATAATTTTACATCAGCTTGCCTGTCAAAGCATATCAGTGTAAATTTTTCAGTTATCTAGTTAGAAAGTAACATACCTGTCTGCTTATAGAAGCAAGGAACATTATCTTTATAATTTGTGTTATTCATTTCCCCCGCTGTTAAACTTTCCCAAGCTGAGATTTTGCATATCTGTTTTCTTTGTATCTTTTGTTTGCAGCAAAGAGAAGATTGATGCAGACTTATGTATGTATGAATGAATATTGATGTCTGTTAGAGATACGGTTTCCTTTGCAAATCCGCATGCCTAAAGCAAACAGAAACAACAGAATGCTAAAGAAATGCATGCTATCAAATTGAATTACAGTACTTTTTTTTTAACCAAGGAAGCAAATAATCCAGCAAGAATTTTATATATGTTTGCCAAATTTGGAAAATTATCTGTGTAATACAGTTTTATCATTATACAGCATAAATGTACATATCCAGTTCAGTTAGTCACAATTTTAGAAAAAAGGTTAAAAAAATAGTATGTAATTAACACAAGTAACGATACTTAACAAATATTAGGCTTTATGAACTAGTTTAAAAAATAGAGTGTTTAGGGCTATTAATTGAACATTCTTAAACATATCTGATATGCAAGCAATGTTTTTCAATGTCTACGTGTTCATCTTATGTTCAGAACTGTTTATGTGCCCAGCATTTAGATCCATTTACAGGGCAAAACTGTTGTAAACTGATGTAAGCACAAGAAATGTTAACCTGTACACATCAACTGTACACATACAGAAAATGCAGCCAGTCTCAATCCTTGAGCCATTTTGACACGTCATCTCATTATTAAACATATGGTAGAAGTGGCTATGAGAAGTATCCTCCTGCCCAACCACTCATATATCACAATCTTTAACAATTTTTTTTTCCACTCTTGCCTTGCACTTGAAAAATATTGTTTGGGACACTCTTTTAGTTATTCTCCTAAACACTTAACATGTAGAGAGTTGTCTATAGCACATATTTTCTATGTAGATTAGGAATGTGAATATTGATGCATTTCTTTAAGAGTTGTATTGTAACCCAGCATGATAATTTTTCTTAGAATCATGGGATTGAAGCTTGATCACTGCTATGTCTCCTGCTTGTCCAAGGGTGACTGGTCTTTAACCACCTTCTATTGTTTACTGCTTCCATCCTGTTAAAAGTAATTTAGCTGGGTTGCTTAGGCTCAGTACGGTGCAGTATGGTGATGAGGTTACTACTTCTTTTCCAAGGGTATAGCACATTTTGGCCAAACTCCAGAATAAGCAAATATTATCCAAGTAGGTAAGGTAAGTGTATGCTAGGTATTTTTTATGACAGCTGTGCAATAGCCCATCATGACACTTAGTATTCATGTAAGAGCTTCTGCAGAAATTTTGCAGAAAACCTTTTTAAGAAGAAAACTAATTTGTAAAGCTGCAAGCTTTGAAGGTGGCTATATTACCCTCGCCAGGCTGTATACATTTCTGAAGAATTCCTCTTGCTTTTAGTAATGAATCCAGATTAAAAAAAATACACATTGCCTAGGAAATATTTTATTATTTTTGTCCAATAAATTACAGTTATATGTTTCCAATCCAGCTCTTAAAACTTCCACTTCCATAAACTTCCTTTCCATTACTAGATCCCAAAGGATAAAGCAGTCTGGAGATGCCAACATCTACTAGATGGGCAAAAAGCTCCAGGAAAAGGCAGTAAGCAGAGTGGAAGTTTGCCGGTACCTCTGGAGAAAAAACAGGGTTACTAGCAAACATGCAAGAATGCCACCATAGGAACCTTTGCAAAGGAATGTTGACACCATATATATTATGGCTACTGATCAGGAGACCAGTTGAAGTCAAAATCAATGCGAATAATCCAATGTAAACTATTTCATCATTTGAAGTAGTTAAAAATGATCTGACTTTAAAGGCGAAGCTCTGAAAGACACATTTCACCATTTATTTATTTTTTTGAGAATAGTGGTATAGGATATTTTTATAGTTTTGAGGTGTTAGTGGAGTAAAGTTATCTGTATAAATATTAGGGTTTGAGATCCATTTTTCTGACATGTATAAAGACTGACAAAAGGGATCAAAGTTATTTCCTATGCTTGCATTTCTAAGAACTTAAGCTGGCCAAGAGTAACACAAAAATGGCAAACATGATCCAATACTACTGTTACAGCTTCCTGTGATAGGTCTGGCCACTGCTGCACTTCCTGACTGCTGTTTAATGTCACCGACCATATTTTTTTGCTTGCATCTGGTAGTCGTTGATCCCATTCGATTACTCCAAAAACGTTGCTCTCTGTTGCTCACTGTTTTTGCAGGCATTTGGTGCACAACTAGTGGATTGATTTGTTTTATTGCACTTATTTACCGCAATTGCACAAAACTATGTAGTCACTCACAGGGGACAGCATAGAGGATCAGCTTCCACACCATCTCATCAGCAGATAAAACCTTGAACTCCATGGTTCATAAAAGAAAAGGTCTGCCACCTAGTGTAAAACCATAAATTATAGATTTATTATAAAAGGTAGAACACTTAAATCAATGATGATATATTCAGGCACAGAAAAAAATTTGATCACAAATGAATCCAGGGAGCGCAATGACATTGAGCTAGCTCAATACGACAATAGGGTCTGGTGACAAGATGGTGTGGAAACTGATCCTCTATGCTGTCCCCTGCGAGTGACTACATTCCCAGCTTTGATGCTTGTTTGACCCTTTGCTGCTGGCATAGGGTCCACTCAGTCCGGTATTTTCAGCTCTCAGCGATTCATTTCCTCTCACCTTTATGGACTGAGTTTTCTGTTTCTTACCCTCAAGGGTTAAAAGCTATTTTTTCATCTACAGTTTTGAGTTAGATTTTTACACATGTGGACTTATTTTTTTTTTGCACAGTTCACTTTATTTATTGGTTATCATTTATTCCATTTACATGCACAATAAAGTTTGTATTTGCACACTTATATGTCCATTGTTTGCATACTTACAAATTTTTGCTTGTTTACAAATGCAATATTGATTAGCGCTACACTTTATTTCTGATCTATTACCGTCACAATTTGTCTAATTGTAGCGTTAGCTGCTTTGTTCATCCTGTTTAGTAGCACAGTAATTTTTTATAATTTTAAAATGTTCCATAATGCATTGCCAAAGCCATCATTGGACAATGTATTCTACCTGATCTCTGGATAGGTGCAAAACGTTGGCCAGTGATGGTTTTGAGCCACATTGTAGCCCACACATTATAAAAAGGCTGCTCTCCTAGGTGCTAAGAATGCTATACAGCCAGAGCATGTGGAGGAGGTGGTGGAGTGGTTAACCAAGCCTTTATTGTTTCCCTCCTCTTTCACCCAGGTACAGACCAGCTTGCAGTCCACTTTAGCTGCCAAATAACCCTGCCTCCACATACACATCCACAGCTACTCTTGCTGTTGCCCTGCTAACTGTGATGGGGGAGTCTGCTGAATTTTTTGAGCATTGCTGCTAGAGGATGTGCAGCAATTAATGAGATCTGAAATTGAGGTGGAGAGTTACGGGAGCCCAGAAGGAGGGCCACCAGCTGCAGCTGCAGCATACTGCCAATTTGGCTCCAGCGATGAGGAGGGAAGGGGGATGATGATGTTTCTGATCGTATTTTGGTGCCCAATAGAGCACAGGAGGAAAGAGAGGCGAAGCACCACCCCAGCAAGGCAGGATGTAATCCAGGGGCACCTTGCATAGAAGTAGGGTATCCTTTTGTAACAGGTGCGCATTAGACTATACCATTAGTATTTAAATACTCTGCCTTGAGCATATCAAGCATGGCATTACTATCACTTAATTTGGTACCATGTGTATGAAGAAACATCTGAACTCTGACCATGCAGCTCAGTGTAAACAGCATCAGAACACTCTTCATTAAAAAAAAGGGCTGCATTCCTCCTCCTTTCAGCTGCTCCATTTCCACCTCTACTCCTAGTATACATGATTCACTCTCAGCAGTGAGAGGCATGATGGTATATCAAGGGGTGTCAGATGTCTACCCTATGGCTCCTCCAACAGGAAAGAGCATCTGCATGCATCTAGGCAGAGTAGAGTCAAATGTAGGCTGCAACCTGGCTCTGATTCTGCCAACTCCAAACTACCAGCTGTTGCATTAAGCAAACAATTTTTTCTTCCCCAGCTACTAGAACTAAAAGTACACCCCAGCCCTCCTTATAACAAGCACCTAAATGCCAGCTTGGAAAAATTGCTGGACGTGCAATTCCTGCCTTTACAGCTGGTGGAGTATGCCCACTTTCAGGAATTTGCAGCCTGTGCTGTACCACATTGGTAGGTTCCCAGCCACCACTGCTTTGCCTGTAAGGCCATCCCTACCCTTCACCATCACATGGAAGGCAATGTTTTCACATTGCTTGATAATGCAGTTAGTAGCACTTGGGCACAGACATGTGGTCCAGCAAGTATGAACAGGGTGACTCTACTGGGAAGGGTACAGGACACACCCTTGGAACTTGTTCAGCTACCCCACATCCTTACGGCTGCTAGTGATGGTGCCAGAGCTGTCCCCTCCCTGTCCTACTCTTCCTCTACAACATCCTCTTTCGCTGAGTTGTCCTCTGATCCACTAGTACTCCCTAAGTATTCAGGAGGCTATACTATAGTTCAGGCTAAACATTTACACACAGTCCTGTAGCTGGTATGCCTATGGGACAAGCGCCACACTGGCCAGAGATTATTTCAGCTCTGCAGGGGCAGGCCCAGCAGTGTTTAAACCCTGAATCTGGCTCACAACTGCTAATTACAGCTGTGACACCGCTAATCTTTGTTTCTAAACATTTTTTGGTAGGGAACAATAGAGAAAACAGTAGGGAACAGCCTACAGCTAACAGCCAACATCCAATGATTATGTAGCCAATCACCCCGATTGGCCACATTATCAGATGCAGGTAAGAGTCATTGCAACTCAAATTCAATTCTACAGAACTATGTAATTACCCTTTATTAAAGCATTAGCTGCAGTGGCAGAACATATAATTTATGCTCCCCTGTGTAAGAAACCTTAGTTCAAAACCCAAGAGATTCAGCCCAGACAGAAAAAGGAAGCATAGGCAAATAGAAAAACTGGAAGAAATGGGGTTGGCCAGATGAGTAGCTGTTAAAGTACATCATTGTGGTTTTGTATAGAGTGGGGAAGTGTTCAAACCCCTGCCAGGTTTTTATTGTTTGTAGGGAATACAACAGACAGGTTAACAATTCTTGCAGTCGCCATGCCAAACAGCCTCCAAAACATATGTATATATACCGTATATAAAATAGTTTGGTAAATATTGTATATGTCAATCAGCTATATAAAGTCACAGGAAGTCATGCTAACAACCACTCATTGTTATCAAATGTCTACAATATATCTGAAGAACCTTCATATAAAAGGATTATATATTATGTGCAAATCTTGAATCAGATTACACAGATCAGCACTGCAGTCTATATCTGCAGCTCTGATCAAGTGGGAAAAACACAATAGGGTAGTTGTACAAAAGTCTATCAGCAGCTCGGCTTCTGTAAAACTACAGTGCCCATACATGGATCAAAATTTGTCCCTGCTGAACCAGACAAAATTTGATCCATGTATGGCAGGATTAAGTAAAAATGAGAAGCATGATCCATGTACGGTTTTAAAATGATCAATTTAACATTCTATGTTTAACCACTTCAGATCGGGATGGTTGTAGGCCATTTTTTGCAATACGGCACTGAGCTACTTTAACTGACAATTGCTATAAAACATAACCAATAAAATTTTTAAAAAAATCCAATTTCTACATCAATTTAGGTCAATATGTATTCTGCTACATATTTTGTTTTTTTTGTAAAAAATATCCCACTAAGCGCATATTGATTGGTTTGTGCAAAAGTTATAGCGTCTACAAACTATGGGATATTTTTTATGGATTTTTTTTTACCAGTAATGGACAGATCGGACACCTAACTGACACTTTTGACACTATTTTGGGCACCAGTGACACTAATACAGTGATCAGTGTTAAAAAAAAGCACTGTTACGGTACTAATGACACTGGCAGGGAAAGGGTTAACATCAGGGGCGATCAAAGGATTAAGTGTGTTCCCTGTTAGTGCTTTCTAACTGTGGGGGATGTGCTTTCACTAAAGGAAAACAGAGATCCGTGTGTCACACAGAAACACAAGATCTCCATTTTCCTCTCTGGCAGAACGGCATTCTGCCTCTCCTCAGAAACATTGCGGGTGGCTGGTGCACATCGCGTCTGCCGGACCCGTTGATTGGCGGGGCTTTAGCGGTGCACGCACGCCCTGGAGCCTAAGAAGTAAATCACGTACAGGTACGTGATTTTGCACTTAAGGGCAGCCCTGCTGCAGTAAATGTACGTGGAGCAGTCCTTAAGCGGTTAATATCACTTTAATCAATGACAGAACAGGAAATGAGAGGATGTCCTCCTAAGTGAGCAGATTTTGCTTCCTTTACAGCTGTCACCAGAACAGGTATCCTGATTAAAAGACCTATTCTTACCTTTTTTCTGTTGACTATGCTAAAATTTTTGATTTTCTCTAACTCCTTTTTATATGATAATGATCCCAGGACGAACAGAATTATGAATCCCCAGCAAAGATGAATACAGCAATAAAAATTTGAAAGCAAGCTTAACCCTTCACTACTGTTTCCAAAATGAAATAAAAGGTTTTGCCATTACATACTACATTGATATGGGTGACTTTGGTGCGAACAACAGCGTTAAGAATCTGCTGATAGTCCAAAAATAAAATTGCGCTCTATAAAGGGTTAAACATGCAGAAAGCACGCTGCAAGAAACTCCACACAATGATAAAAGTCCATGTGATTTCCAAAGATAAAAAAGGAACCTCCACCACAGAGATTGGCCACTTACCAGCTCCTTGGACTCCTATTACGAAAGGTCTATATATCACTTTAGGCTATTAAACCTAGCCAAGTCCTTTATTCTTCCAAGGGAATCCAGCTGAATAGCAAATGTCACTCAAGGGAGAGCTTGATCGTATGGGGACCTCAAAAGAGATAAGGCTTCCAAAGTGTAAAATCTTTACATTTATTGAAGATTCAGAAACGATTGCACTTAGAAGAAATTGTTTTAAAATATGCAAGAATAAGCCGGCCAGCTCACATAAAACAGTCCTTCCGGGACCTGCGCAAACGCAGTGACATCAGCACGTCCCCCCACCCTACGCGTTTCATCACAAGATGACGTCTCACAGAAAAATTTGCTGCTGTTGGATCACTTTTTAAAATGAATTATTTATCTAATTATTATATTTGGATAGCACAGTATTATTTACCATTTAATTTTTGAATCTGCTGATACCTGCAGCTGTTTCTGCCACCTGTGAGCGGCTAGCACAAAAGGCATCCAGCAGCGATCACTGCAGATAATTGCTAATTTTCAGCAAGATTTTATTACTTTTGTGACTACCTATACCTTCTTTTAAACCCTGATTCTAAATCCTACTCTCATAAGAATCTGTTATGTCTGTACAGTGTTCTATCCCTATCTATTTTGTTCACATTTGTCTCTATTATCTCTTCGATTTCTCTCTTTCTGGTCTGTCCCCAGTATTTAAGGTGATATTAAAGTGTTGTTTTTTTTTATTTATACTTAACTGTTCTGTGCCGCCCAGATTCTCCTCTTCTCAGGTCCCTCTTGGGCACTCTTGGCCCCTCACTTCTGCCAAGTGCCCCCACAGCAAGCAGCTTGCTATGGAATTTATAAAGAGAAAGGAACGCACTCACATAGCCACATCCGTAATTTAAGGGGATATACAAAAAAGGGAAGGAGTACTAAATAGTAAACCTAGGTCGGACTTTGGAGGCATAGGAAACAACAAAGAAGTATGACTAAATAACAATATTTTATAAAAAAAAATATTGTTATTTTTTTCATACGTCTTTGTTGTTTCCTATGCCTCCAAAGTCCGACCTAGGTTTACTATTTAGTACTCCTTCCCTTTTTTGTATATCAGCTTGCTATGGAGTCCCCCGAGCTGAGCCACTGTTCTGTGTGTCCATTCAGACAAGGTGTGCCCCCACCCCTCTCTATCCCCTCATTGTCTCACTGACTTTGACAGCAATAGGAGCCTATTGGCCGCTGCTGTGTCTCAGCCAATCAGGAGGAAGAGTCCCAGATGGCCAAGGCTCTAGTGCAAGATCACTAAATCGATATGGGGCTCAGGTAAGTATAAGGGGGGCTGAGGGGGACTGCTGCACATTGAAGGTTTTTTTATCTTAATGCAAAGAATGCTTTAAGATAAAAAAAAAACCTTCTGTCTTTAGAAACACTTTAAGGATTAAAAGTAAGCACCAATAATTCCTAACAGCACATGGCAATGAACTTTCAACCTCTACACAGCCAGCTTACAAACCCTCATTGTCACTCTGCGTGGCAGCTTTAACATGCCCAAAATATAATATTTTAGAAAGAACACTAAACTAAATATGCATGGCAACAAATATTAACTATTTATTTTTTAAGATAGTTTCAGGTTTAAGAAACAATTATAAACATTGTTTAGTTCCCCATATTTTTTGTCCTTTCACCTTCCTATTACAAGCCATCATTGCTGCTGAAAAGTTTTTAATAGGTGTACATTTTGCATTTGGAATACAAAAATGACTGTCTCTTTAACTAATAGCATTTCACATCCTTAATCATGCTGATTCTGAATTATTCAGTCACGGTGGAAGTTGCTAGTTGAGAATCTATGGCTCTGTATCTCGCTGGGGGAAGTTTATTATTAGTGAGTCTGACAGGAGAGAGCCCTGGCAGGTTAATTGCTGCAGCAAAACTAGCTGGGAGTTTGCTGTTGATATATGGTGACTAAAGGGAGAGAAGGAGATTGACTATGCCTGTTACAGCACAAATATCTTCATGCGCCTCAGGTTTCTTACAAAGATATGGGAAATAAATGCTTGCTGTTCATTTTCTGTCTACACAATACAAATAGCCCGGGGCTGAACATGGCAACCACAGCAAGAAGAGTATAAAAAAAAGGAAACTCACAAATTAACATTATTATGAACATCTCTGCCTGAAAGTGCTGAAAATCAATTTCAATACATTTTGCATTTTAATAAGATCCCCCACAAATCAACAGAGTTTATGGAATACATGACTACATGCAATGTGTTTTGATTACACTTGCTTTTCCTTTATGAACCAAAAAACTCAATACATATTTTGATAATAATTTCAAGTTTATATAGGCTAATAATACAGTAGGAGAAGATTAAAAGTTATATGTATGCTTAGTACAAGCTGTATGTATTACGAACTAGTAAAAAGACAAAAAAGGGTGTTTTAATAATGAATGCACAATGAGAAAGCAGAACAAGAACTTTTTTAAGATTTTTCTTTATATTTTTATTTTTGCAACATTATTTATTTATTTTTTTACACTATGCTAGAAACTACAGAAACGATATAAACGTTGAATTGTAGTGGTAATTACTTACTGACCATTCTGTTAGTATATTTGTATATTATTAGTTTAGAATTTTAATCCTTTAAGGAATTCATCTCCTATAATTCTCCCTTTAAGCCCCAGACTTTTAAAGGAACTTAGGAAATACTAGACATGGGAACTGTCAAAAAAATTGTTTTGTTTCGTTTCGTCCCGTTTCGTATATAAAAAAATTCGTAATTCGTAATTCGTGTACGAAATTCCGTTCGAATTCGTACGAAATACGAAATTCGGACGAATCGTAACTTTTTTTCCGAATCGTTAGTAAAGTTACGAATCGTTACGAATCGTTACGAATCGTTACGAATCGTTACGAATCGTTAC
Source organism: Lithobates sylvaticus (assembly GCA_028564925.1). NCBI lineage: Eukaryota > Metazoa > Chordata > Amphibia > Anura > Ranidae > Lithobates > Lithobates sylvaticus. The sequence goes on from CM053026.1 coordinate 299,388,802, forward strand.
GAATCGTTACGAATCGTTAACGCGGCTAATGAATTGTTGGTTCTCATAACACAGAGAACAATTCGAATCCAACTACAAATATCGAATTTCAATTTCAAGTTACGAATCGTTACGAATCGTTACGAATAGTTACGAATCGTTAGTAAATCCAACTACAAATATCGAATTTCAACTAATATGAAAGAAATTATAATAGCGGATATAACGAATGCTTCGAATGCTTCGAATGAATTCGAGATTCAGTATATCTAATATAGAGAACTGTCCCTGCACAAAGTGTCATTTTTGCAGGAAAAAAAGCTATTTAAAATCACTTGCGGCTATTGCCGGCAAATGAATTGTCGGCTCCATAACACAGAGAACAGTCATTCATTGATAAAAAAAAAAAAAAAGCGTAGGGGTCCCCCCAAATTCAATAACCAGGCCCTTCAGGTCTGGTATGGATATTAAGGGGGACCCCAGCCAAAAAAAAAAAAAAAATGGCGTGGGGTCCCCCCCAAATATCCATACCAGACCCTTCAGGTCTGGGATGGATTTTAAGGGGAACCCCGGCCAAAAAAAAAAAATGGCATGGGGTCCCCCTCAAAATCCATACCAGACCCTTTATCCGAGCACGCAACCTGGCAGGCTGCAGGAAAAGAGGGGGGGACGAGAGCGGCCCCCCCTCCCACCTGAACCGTACCAGGTCACATGCCCTCAACATTGGGAGGATGCTTTGGGGGTCTGAGACCCCCAAAGCACCTTGTCCCCATTTTGATGAGGACAAGGGCCTCTTCCCCACAACCCTGGCCGGTGGTTGTGGGGGTCTGCTGGCGGGGGGCTTATCGGAATCTGGAAGCCCCCTTTAACAAGGGGACCCCCAGATCCCGCCCTCCCCTGTGTGAAATGGTAAGGGGGTACAAAAGTACCCCTACCATTTCACCAAAAAAGGTGACAAAAATGGTAAAAATGACAGGAGACGGTCTTTGACAATTCCTTTATTAAAATCTTCTTTCTTCTTTCTTCTGGTCTTCCTTCTTCATCTTCTCCTTCCGTCATCTTCTTCCATCTTCTTCTTCCTTCGATTCGCTTCTTCTTCCTCCGGTCTTCTCGTCCTTCTCGTCCTTCTCGTCCGGCGTCGTCCTTCTCGTCCGGCATCGGCGTCTCTTCTCGCAGGCCGCTCCTCACAATGGGAGGCTCCCGCTCTGTGAGGCTCCGCTCCGCTGACAGGTCTTTTATAACGAAGGCACCTGGTAACCCCGCCCCCTCTGACGCACGGGGACGTCATGTGGAATTCCCTATGGTTTTACCATGACGTCAGAGGGGGGGCGGGGTCACCAGGTGCCTTCGTTATAAAAGACCTGTCAGCGGAGCCTCACAGAGCGAGAGCCTCCCATTGCGAGGAGCGGCCTGCGAGAAGAGACGCCGATGCCAGACGAGAAGGACGACGCCGGACGAGAAGGACGAGAAGACCGGAGGAAGAAGAAGCGAATCGAAGGAAGAAGAAGATGGAAGAAGATGACGGAAGGAGAAGATGAAGAAAGGAAGACCAGAAGAAAGAAGAATGAAGATTTTAATAAAGGAATTGTCAAAGACCGTCTCCTGTAATTTTTTCAATTTTTGACACTTTTTTGGTGAAATGGTAGGGGTACATTTGTACCCCCTTACCATTTCACACAGGGGGGGGGGCGGGATCTGGGGGTCCCCTTGTTAAAGGGGGCTTCCAGATTCCGATAAGCCCCCTGCCCGCAGACCCCCACAACCACCGGCCAGGGTTGTGGGGATGAGGCCCTTGTCCTCATCAACATGGGGACAAGGTGCTTTGGGGGTCTCAGACCCCCAAAGCACCCTCCCAATGTTGAGGGCATGTGGCCTGGTACGGTTCAGGCAGGAGGGGGGGCGCTCTCGTCCCCCCTCCTTTCCTGCGGCCTGCCATGTTGCGTGCTCGGATAAAGGGTCTGGTATGGATTTTATAGGGGACCCCACGCCATTTTTCTTGGCTGGGGTTCCCCTTAAAATCCATCCCAAAAAAATGGCATAGGGTCCCCCTCAAAATCCATACCAGACCCTTGAGGTCTGGGATGGATTTTAAGGGGAACCCAGCCAAAAAAAATGGCGTGGGGGTCCCCCATAAAATCCATACCAGACCCTTATCCGAGCACGCAACCTGGCAGGCCGCAGGAAAGGAGGGGGGACGAGAGCGCCCCGCCCCTCCCGCCTGAACCATACCAGGCCACATGCCCTCAACATTGGGAGGATGCTTTGGGGGTCTCAGACCCCCAAAGCACCTTGTCCCCATGTTGATGAGGACAAGGGCCTCATCCCCACAACCCTGGCCGGTGGTTGTGGGGGTCTGCGGGCGGGGGGCTTATCGGAATCTGGAAGCCCCCTTTAACAAGGAGACCCCCAGATCCCGCCCCCCCCTGTGTGAAATGGTAAGGGAGTACAAAATTACCCCTACCATTTCACCAAAAAAGTGGCAACAATGGTAAAAATGACAGGAGACGGTCTTTGACAATTCCTTTATTAAAATCTTCTTTCTTTCTTCTGCTCTTCCTTTCTTCATCTTCTCCTTCCGTCATCTTCTTCCATCTTCTTCCATCTTCTTCTTCCTTCGATTCGCTTCTTCTTCCTCCGGTCTTCTCGTCCTTCTCGTCCGGCATCGGCGTCTCTTCTCGCAGGCCGCTCCTCGCAATGGGAGGCTCCCGCTCTGTGAGGCTTCGCTCCGGCTGACAGGTCTTTTATAACGAAGGCACCTGGTGACCCCGCCCCCCCCCTCTGACATCATGGGGAAAGCCATAGGGAATTCCACATGACGTCCCAGTGCGTCAGAGGGGGCGGGGTTACCAGGTGCCTTCGTTATAAAAGACCTGTCAGCGGAGCGGAGCCTCACAGAGCGGGAGCCTCCCATTGCGAGGAGCGGCCTGCGAGAAGAGACGCCGATGCCGGACGAGAAGGACGAGAAGGACGACACCGGACAAGAAGGACGAGAAGGACAAGAAGACCGGAGGAAGAAGAAGCGAATCGAAAGAAGAAGAAGATGGAAGAAGATGGAAGAAGATGACGGAAGGAGAAGATGAAGAAAGGAAGACCAGAAGAAAGAAGATTTTAATAAAGGAATTGTCAAAGACCGTCTCCTGTCATTTTTACCATTTTTGTCACCTTTTTTGGTGAAATGGTAGGGGTACTTTTGTACCCCCTTACCATTTCACACAGGGGGGGCCGGGATCTGGGGGTCCCCTTGTTAAAGGGGGTTTCCAGATTCCGATAAGCCCCCCGCCCGCAGACCTCCACAACCACCGGCCAGGGTTGTGGGGAAGAGGCCCTTGTCCTCATCAACATGGGGACAAGGTGCTTTGGGGGTCTCAGACCCCCAAAGCATCCTCCCAATGTTGAGGGCATGTGACCTGGTACGGTTCAGGTGGGAGGGGGGGCCGCTCTCGTCCCCCCCTCTTTTCCTGCAGCCTGCCAGGTTGCGTGCTCGGATAAAGGGTCTGGTATGGATTTTGAGGGGGACCCCACGCCATTTTTTTTTTTTTTGGCCGGGGTTCCCCTTAAAATCCATCCCAGACCTGAAGGGTCTGGTATGGATATTTGGGGGGGACCCCACGCCATTTTTTTTTTTTTTGGCTGGGGTCCCCCTTAATATCCATACCAGACCTGAAGGGCCTGGTTATTGAATTTGGGGGGACCCCTACGCTTTTTTTTTTTCTGCAAAAATTACACTTTGTCATTCGAATTCATTCGTTATATCTGCTATAATAATTTCGTTCAAATTAGTTGAAATTCGATATTGGTAGTTGGATTCGAATAATTTGGAGCTCAAATTCGTAAACGGAATTTATCCTGCAAAAATGACACTTTGTCATTCGAATTCATTCGAATCCATTCGAATCCATTCGAATCATTCGGCAACGAAATTCATAAACGGAATTTCGTATTCCATACGGAATTCATATTAAAAAAAATTCGTACTACGGATTCGTAAATTCGTACGAATTTCGAAAAATTTGTACGAATTACGAATTCGGACGAAACGAATCGCACATGTCTAGGAAATACTGTCTTTCCATAATTTGATGCACTGTCAAAGGCATTTGGTTATATTATATGTTGCTTTTTATCATTTGCTATGTCTGTTATATTCTTTACCCCTTTTAATGTACATGTGATTTTGAATTACTGTATATTTGTTGTGACTTTGTTATACTTTGGTACTTTTTTCTTTTTGTATATCTTTGAAAACTTAATAAAAAAGAGTGAAAGTAAATGTAAAGAAGATCTTTTTAGTCATCTTCAGTGGGTTTTTTCTTCATGGATACAGTCAGCTGCTTCTGTGATTTTTATATGTCTGATATGCTGCTTATTATTTTAATCATTACAGGTACTTACAGTATCTCACAAAAGTGAGTACACCCCTCACAATTTTGTAAATATTTTATTATATCTTTTCATGTGACAACACTGAAGAAATTACACTTTCCTACAATGTAAAATAGTGAGTGTACAACTATTATAACAGTGTAAATTTTCTGTTCCCTCAAAATAACTCAACACACAGCCATTACTGTCTAAACCGCTGGCAACAAAAGTGAGTACACCCCTAAGTGAAAATGTCCAAATTGGGCCCAATTAGCCATTTTCCCTCCCCGGTGTCATGTTACTCGTTAGTGTTACAAGGTTTCAGGTGTGAATGGGAAGAAGGTGTGTTAAATTTAATGTTAGCGCTCTCACTCGCTCATGCTGGTCCCTGGACGTTCAATATGGCACATCATGGCAAAGAACTCTCTGAGGATCTGAAAAAAAGAATTGTTGCTCTACATAAAGATGGCCTAGGCTATAAGAAGTTTGCCAAGACCCTGAAACTGAGCTGCAGCACGGTGGCCAAGACCATACAGCAGTTTAACAGGACAGGTTCCACTCAGAACAGGCCTCGCCATGGTCGACCAAAGAAGTTGAGTGCACATGCTCAGCGTCATATCCAGAGGTTGTCTTTGGGAAATAGATGTATGAGTGGTGGGGGGTCAGCCTGTCAGTGCTCAGACCATAGGCCGCACACTGCATCAAATTGGTCTGCAACGACCAACGACCCTAGTAATAACAGGCAGAAGTGCTAACAACTTAGCCACTATGCTGCTCACTTAGCAAAAAAGGTGACACCACTTTGAAGGAGTACATTAGTATTGCCAAAATAATGTCATGTGCACTTCTCTATATATAAACATGTTCATTGTGTTATACTGACAGTACTGTACAGTGTGCTAAACTGACAGGCTGACAGTACTGTACAGTGCGATAGAACCTGACAAGATATGCAGAATTCTGTTGTGCAAGGTGTTGCAGTAAGTTGACATTAAATTAAAAAAACTAAATTTTTTCAACTTTTTTGGATAAGGTAAAGACCTCTATCGATCTTTTATTTTTTTAGTGCCCCTGTTCGAAAGAATGCTTCCTATTTACACCATACAAGCCCAGCATGTGATAAGTGATAGCAGCATCAGTCTAATGCCCCGTACACATGGTCGGAAAATCCGACCACAAAATCCATCGGATTTTTTCCGACGGATTTTGTCCGACACTGGTGTTGCATACACACGGTCGGACAAAGTTGTCGGAAAATCCGATCATTCTGAACGTGGTGACATTTGTTGCCTACGATGGGACTACGTAGAGGCTAGTAGCCAATAGCTTTGGTCTTGTAATGTGATCTGAGCATGCGTGGCACTTTGTCCATCGCAATTCGCTACACACGATCTGAAAAAGTCCGATAGGTCTTTGTTGTCGGAAAATTTGAGAGCAGGAGATAAAACTTTGTCCGTTGGAAAATCCGACGGAAAAAGTCCGATACATCCTACACGGTCGGAATTTCCGACAACATTGTCCGATAGGACATTTTCTGTTGGAAAATCCGACCGTGTGTACGGGGCATAACTCCTTCCAGGTCACATACCCCATCAAGTTTCATCCCACCCACGGGGCTTAATCATGGAGGTAACCATACCTTCATGACTAAGCCCTGTGGGTGGAAACATGTCAGGGTGTGGCCTGGATGAAGTTAGGCTGAGGCTGCTTTCACTTATTACACACTGGCCTTGTATGGTGTGTGGTGCCTGAGATTTTTCTCTATTTGCTCTTTGGATTGCATGGAGTCAGGGCAGACTCCTAGAAAATCCTGCACCCTCAGCGGAACACACTGAATGGGGGACATAGATGCTAGAGCGGAGAACTAAAGTTTGTTTAGGTTCACAGTACTTCCTTTTCTTTATAATAGATGTCAGAAAGAACAAGAAGTAAGGGAAAATCTCCCTGTTTTGACAGGTGTAAAAAGAGAACCTGAAGTGATGGAAAATCTTTCTACTTATTTGACAAGTGTCAGACAGTCAGAAAGAATAAAAAGTGAGAAGAGATCTTCATAGTAGGAGAGAAGAAAAAAAAAAAATTGTAGTAAGCGATAATGGTTTAGAACCTTTGCCAGTATTTTCTTGCACCTTGTGTCTCCATTAGATTTCACCTACTTCCTGTCAAAATGACACAGGTCAAACAAGAGAGAAAATGGGGAAAAACTCCTCAACTGAAGCATAGACAGCATTTAAAAATCTTTAAGGGGATTAAACCCCTCTCCACTATATATAAATTAACAAAAAAATGATGAAAGTTAAGTTATAAATGTTTGCCTGATATTCAGCTTGAAATAAAGAGTGGACAATTATATCACATAAAAAATAGTGTTGGCTTCATATTGTTGTTACCAATTATTACGTCTAATGCCGTGTATACACAATCAGAAATTCGGCCAGAAAAAGACTGATGAGAGCTTTTGTATGCGACCATGTGTATGCTCCATCGGACTTTTGTTGGCAGAATTCCCGCCAGCAAAATATTGAGAGCAGGTTCTCAATTCTTCGGTCGGAAAAAGTTCCTATTTGTCTGTACAAATTCCAATGCGCAAAATTCCTACGCATGTTTGGAAGCAATTTGACGCATGCTCGGAAGCATTGAACTTAATTTTCTTGGCGTGTCGTAGTGTTGTACGTCACCGCATTCTTGACGGTAGAAAGTTCAGAGAACTTTTGTGTGACCGTGTGTATGCAAGCCAAGCTTGAGTGGAATTCTTTCGGAAAAACCATCCAACTTTTTTGGAAAATCCACTCATGTGTATGCGGCATAACTGGTTTTGAACCATTATCGTATGAATTAATCCTACAATGAATCATAAAATAGTACAAACACCTTCCTAAACACACAAAATCACACACCTTTTCTTGTTTTTATAGCTAGTGTTTTTAAATTATAATTTCCTATTTCTGTATCTGTAGATAAATTTCAGGAATCATAGAAATATTTTGTAACATAATTTTGATTTGTTAATCCTTGTGATGCAACTAATTTGATTAGTGGCGCCATCCAACTTTAATATTGTTAATATTTGCCAAATAAATGAAAAAAAAACGGAGCAGCCTGCATTTGCCTAGAGGTGAGTTATTAAATATGAAGTCAACGATTCTTGTAAAACCATTTGTTTATCCTGTATTGATGGTGTACAGAGGATAACAGCAGGCAACCTTTAATGAAAACACCATTAAGATGAAATCCCAGAGTCCTCTTGCAATAGTAAGTTTCATAATTCTGATTTCCACGGAAAAGTTCTGATCATAGTTTTTTTTTTTTTTTAAATACAATTTATAGTCGCAGTAAGAATTCACAGCAAGGAGAAATTGAAAAATGTAGATTTATTGTCTTATTTTTATAGCTTGCTGCTATAAGGCTACCTCAATCATAAAAAAAAAACTCCCAGATGCATAGCTCAGAACATCATACAAGCACATTATCAAAATCTCTTTGCAATAACATTCTTCGGTTCCAAAGGGCCATAGACAGTGAAGCATATAATGGATGGGTCGTAAAACCAAGTTAACAATATCCTTTTCTGCTATGAGATTACTTGAAAAATAACTTAACGTTTGTTTTGTAAAGCAGAAGGATCACCCTTAGACATGGCTCCAAAGCATGATAAATCTGATATATGTTGTACATAACCAGTAACACAACAGTGGTATCAATTTTTTGTCAGGCAATTTAACTTCATGCCAGACTAATTCAATTTTGCTACTGTTTTATTAAGTCCTGCGAAAACCAACTTTTCGTTCCCTAGTAAATCATAGTTTTCACAACAAATTTCAGCAGCAGAGGCTCTTGCTTTGTAATTTTGATATATTAAATATCTGGAAAAGGTTTCACTGGGCCATCAATCTAAAGTGATAAAATAAATCATATTTCAGAAAATAAATATTTTATTGCAATTTCATGAGGCTTGGTTTTTTATTTCTATTATTGGTAAATGTTCAAAATTATATAAAATACATCAGAACAACTATCCAAGCAATAGCGTTTATGAGTCAGTATGAGCCCACCTGTCAGTATGTGTTAATGATGGGATTGTAGTCATTACAAATATTATCATGGCATACTAAAAATAATATATGACACAAATACTGTAAATGACAGCAAGTAGTTTTTTTTGGAGGTTGTTCTCTAGCAAAAACAGTAATGGTGTTAGAAAAAAAAAAACACACAAGGGGCTATTTATAAATGTTTTCACACAAGATTCACACAACTTTGACTCAGGATTAAAACATTTTTCAAATTAATCCAGTTAGAAAAATATGTGAATCTTAGGTGAGAGTTTTATGAATATTGTGTAAAAAAATATTCTGTAAATAGACCATTAATTCAAACTTCTGAAAGATGAATTCTGACTGGGTGCTGTGGGTAACTGCATGTTGTTATTTGCCCTTTTGAATAAGCGCATTCGTGAAATTTTTCCGCAAAAGGTTCAGTGTGAGCATTGTAGCAAAATATGACCAAACCAAGTTCTCTCTGGATGATGGGGATATGCAGATAGATACAGTATCTCAAAAAAGTGAGTACACCCCTCACATTTTTGTAAATATTTTATTATACCTTTCATGTGACAACACTGAAGAAAGGACACTTTGCTACAATGTAAAGTAGTGGGTGTACAGCTTGTATAACAGTGTAAAATTGCTGTCCCCTCAAAATAACTCAACACACAGTCATTAATGTCTAAACCGCTGGCAACAAAAGTGAGTACACCCCTAAGTGAAAATGTCCAAATTGGGCCCAATTAGCCATTTCCCTCCCCGGTGTCATATGACTGGTTAGTGTTAAAAGGTCTCAGGTGTGAATGGGGAGCAGGTGTGTTAAATCTGGTGTTATCGCTCTCACTCTCTCACACTGGTAACCAGAAGTTCAAGATGGCAGCTCATGGCAAAAACTCTCTGAGGATCTGCAAAAAAAGAATTGATGCTCTACATAAAGATGGCCTAGGCTATAAGAAGTTTGCCAAGACCCTGAAACTGAGCTGCAAAAAATTATTGGTAAGTAGTAAGAAGGTTTAAACCAGGGATCCTCAAACTCCGGCCCTCCAGCTGTTGCGGAACTACACATCCCATGAGGCATTGTAAAACTCTGACATTCACAGACATGACTAGGCATGATGGGAATTGTAGTTCTTGAACAACTGGAGGGCCATAGTTTGAAGACCCATGGTTTAAACTGATACACAGCAATCTATCTATTGTACAAGAAAAGGGTAAAAAGCGTGGATTGATAATACTCAAAACCTAAATACAAACAATACGAGGGATAAGACATAAGACAAGCATTTAGATACAAGTGGCAGGGAGATATTCCATAGTTACCATGCTACTGCACACATAAGGTGAGTGTTCTCTCCCCTCCCATCTAGTCTGTGTATATCATTACAGGCCGGTGCCTCATTGGCTGACATTGCGTGGCTCTGATTGGCTCTAATTGGTGGGCCTCCCTATTCCTGGTTAAGGATTGGCTAAATCTCCAATCCCTATACTTTGCATAAGTCAGCCTCCTTTAATGCAAATCCTTGGCACAGACTATTTTGAGCAGGAAAAGTAACTTGTAGGTAAATTACATTTTCAGAGAAGTTAGGTATTGTTCGCGAGCTGGAAACCCTCAGTGCATATTTAAACAAGGGATCCTTTCAAGTGAATATTTGTAGAACAAAGAGGTTTGGGTCCCATTGTTTAGATAAACAAGCATAGTTCCTGAATCGTCTGTATAACATGGACTTCTGGTAAGATATATTACACACCAACATTGATACAACTCTAAATTAATTATATTTATAATTTCAATATCTTAAAGCTGTTAACCACTTCAGCCCCGGACCAATTGGCAGCCAAAGGACCCTGCCCCTTTTTGCGATTCGGCACTGCGTCGCTTTAACTGACAATTGCGTGGTCGTGCGACGTGGCTCCCAAACAAAATTGGCGTCCTTTTTTTTCCCACAAATAGAACTTTCTTTTGGTGGTATTTGATCGCCCCTGCGGTTTTTATTTTTTGCGCTATAAACAAAAATAGAGCGACAATTTTGAAAAAAATGCAATATTTTTTACTTTTTGCTATAATAACTATCCCCCAAAAATATATAAAAAAACATTTTTTTTTCCTCAGTTTAGGCCGATACGTATTCTTCTACATATTTTTGGTAAAAAAAATCGCAATTAGCGATTATTGATTAGTTTGCGCAAAAGTTATAGCGTTTACAAAATACAGTGGTGTGAAAAAGTGATTGCCCCCTTCCTCATTTCCTGTTCCTTTGCATGTTTGTCACACTTAAGTGTTTCGGAACATCAAACCAATTTAAACAATAGTCAAGGACAACACAAGTAAACACAAAATGCAATTTGTAAATGAAGGTGTTTATTATTAAAGGTGAAAAAAAATCCAAACCATCATGGCCCTGTGTGAAAAAGTGATTGCCCCCCTTATTAAAACATACTATAACTGTGGTTGTCCACACCTGAGTTCAATTTCTCTAGCCACACCCAGGCCTGATTATTGCCACACCTGTTCACAATCAAGGCATCACTTAAATAGGAGCTGCTTGACACAGTAAGGTCCACCAGATGATCCTTAAAAGCTACACATCATGCCGAGACCCAAAGAAATTCAGGAACAATTGAGAAAGAAAGTAATTGAGATCTATCAGTCTGGAAAGGGTTATAAAGCCATTTCCAAAGCTTTGGGAATCCAGCGAACCACAGTGAGAGCCATTATCCACAAATGGCGAAGACATGGAACAGTGGTGAACCTTCCCAGGAGTGGCCGGCCGCCCAAAATTACCCCAAGAGCGCAGCGACGACTCATCCAAGAGGTCACAAAAGACCCCACAACAACGTCCAAGGAACTGCAGGCCTCACTTGCCTCAGTTAAGGTCAGCGTTCATGCCTCCACCATCAGGAAAAGACTGGGCAAAAATGGCCTGCATGGCAGAGTTCCAAGGAGAAAACCACTGCTGAGCAAAAAGAACATCAAAGCTCGTCTCAATTTCTTCACAACACATCTTGATGATCCCCAAGACTTTTGGGACAACATTCTGTGGACCGATGAGACAAAAGTGGAACTCTTTGGAAGGTGTGTGTCCAAGTATATCTGGCGTAGAAGGAACACTGCATTTCAGAAAAAGAACATTATACCAACAGTAAAATATGGTGGTGGTAGTGTGATGGTCTGGGGCTGTTTTGCTGCTTCAGGACCTGGAAGACTTGCTGTGATAAAAGGAACTATGAATTCTGCTGTCTACCAAGAGATCCTGAAGGAGAATGTCCGACCATCTGTTCGTGTACTCAAGCTGAAACGAACTTGGGTTCTGCAGCAGGACAATGATCCTAAACACACCAGCAAGTCCACTACCGAATGGCTGAAGAAAAACAAAATGAAGACTTTGGAGTGGCCTAGCCAAAGTCCTGACCTGAATCCTATTGAGATGTTGTGGTATGACCTTAAAAAGGCCGTTCATGCTCGAAAACCCTCTAATGTAACTGAATTAGGACAATTCTGCAAAGATGAGTGGGCCAAAATTCCTCCAGGACGCTGTAAAAGCCTCATTGCACGTTATCGCAAACGCTTGGTTGCAGTTGTTGCTGCTAAGGGTGGCCCAACCAGTTATTAGGTTTAGGGGGCAATCACTTTTTCACACAGGGCCATGATGGTTTGGATTTTTTTTCACCTTTAATAATAAACACCTTCATTTACAAATTGCATTTTGTGTTTACTTGTGTTGTCCTTGACTATTGTTTAAATTGGTTTGATGTTCCGAAACACTTAAGTGTGACAAACATGCAAAGGAACAGGAAATGAGGAAGGGGGCAAACACTTTTTCACACCACTGTAGGGGATAGTTTTATAGCATTTTTATTAATATTTTTTTTTTTACTAGTAATGGCGGCGATCAGCGATTTTTATAGTGACTGCGACATTATGGCGGACACATCGGACATTTTTGACACATTTTTGGGACATTTGTCATTTATACAGAAATCAGTGCTATTTTAATAGCACTGATTCCTATGTAAATGACAGTGGCAGTGAAGGAGTTAACCACTAGGGGGCGGGGAGGAGTCAGTGTGACGTGTTGTGTTTTTTTTTACAGTAGGGGGGCGTGGCTGTACTTCTGACATCATTGATCGGCTTTCCCGATGACAGCGAACAGCCGATCAATGACAGGCAGAGTAGGAAGCGCGGGGAGAGGTTTGTTTACACAAACCTCTCCCCGTTCTTCAGCTCCGTAACCCGATCGTGGGATACCAGCGGCGATCGGGTCCGCTGGTCCCGCGGCCGTGGTCACGGCGCCCTCGACCGAGTCGCGAGCGTGCCGCTGGCGGCGCGCGCACGACCCACGGGCAGGCAATTTAAAGGGGACGTACACGTACGTGCTTTTGCCTGCCCGTGCCATTCTGTAGACGTATATCTACATGAGGCGGTCGGGAAGCGGTTAATGGAGATTTCACATAAACTCATAAGGCAACATAGCTATGTTGCCTATGCTGTGATTGACCCACAGCTATCACATGGCACCTGGGCCAACCACCCTGTACCAAGTGATTAGCTGTAGCCAATCACAGATCACTAGTGAATACAGCTGTCATGAATGGTCAACCCATGAAATGGTTAACCACTTAAGGACTGAGCCTCTTTCTGAGATTTGTTGTTTACAAGTTAAAACATTTTTGCTAGAAAATTACTTAGAACCCCCAAACATTATACATTTTTTTCTAACACCCTAGAGAATAAAATAGTGGTCATTGCAATACTTTCTGTCACACCGTATTTGCGCAGCAGTCTTACAAGCGCACTTTTTTTTGGAAGAAATAAACTTTTTTGAATTGAAAAATAAGACAACAGTAAAGTTAGCCCAATTTTGTTTATGTTGTGAAATATAATGTTATGCCGTGTAATTGATACCCAACATGTCACACTTCAAAATTGCGCCCATTTGTGGAATGACGGCAAACTTTTACCCTTAAAAATCTCCATAGGCGACGTTTAAAAAATTCTACAGGTTGCATGTTTTAATTTACAGAGGAGGTCTAGGGCTAGAATTGTTGCTCTTGCTCTACCGATCATGGTGATACCTCACATGTGTGGTTTGAACACCGTTTTCATATGCGGGCGCTAGTCACGTATGCGTTACTTTCTGCACGCTCGTCGGGATGGGGCTCGTTTAAAGATTATTTTTTTTTCCTTTTTATTTTACCTTTTTATTTTACCTTTTTTTTTACATTTTTACACTGTTTTAAAAAAATTGTGTCACTTTTATTCCTATTACAAGGAATGTAAACATCCCTGGTAATAGAAAAAAGCATTCAATAAAAAAAAATGGTCCTTTAAGAGCTATGGGTGGAAGTGACGTTTTGACATCACTTCCGCCCTGCAGTGATATGGAGACGGGTGGGGGCCATCTTCCCCTCACTCGTCTCCATACCCAGGCAGGGGACAGACGCGATCGCCTCCGCGATGCCGGCTCCGGTAAGCGGCGGAGGGCACAGGATGGCGTCGGGAGGGGTGACCCTCTGCCGCCACCAATAAAAGTGATCTTGCGGTAAATCCGCCACAGAGACCACTTTTATCTTAAACTGGACCGCTCACTGAAGAAGAGGATACCAGGGTTATGGCAGCTAGCTGCTGCCATAACAATGATATCTTCCTTCAAAGTACCGACGTATAACAACAGTGGGCAGTCTGGAAGTGGTTAATTCATGACAGTTGAAAATGTTGCTCTTATACGGTAATCTTCATTGTAACAGCAGACAAAGTGTAAAAAACAAACAAAAAATAAAACCCTGATCACCCCACAGAGTGGTATAGTGTTACTATGGTGACACTGAATTACTCTAATGAAAGTATGTAAAGAAAAATAGTAAAGGGTGAAAAAAAGTTTTATATATAAAAAAGGCATGCCGTGAATGCTAACTGCACATTGGCTGTGCTCTCAACCAAACAGTCAAACCATCCAATGGCTGGTGTCATAACGGATCACATGTGCAGCACTGTGGCAGTTGAAGATTAAACAGAGGCAAAAATGGCAGCTTCCTTGGCTGAAAACGATAGGGGGGTTTACTTCCACTTTAAGGTCTCAAGAAATGAGATCCGTACATCAGATTTGATACATTTTCAAATATACTGTATATACCATAGTTTGTAGATGCTATAACCTTTACATGAACAAATTAATATACACTTATTGTTTTTTTTTTTTTTTTTTACCAAAGACATGTAACAAAATACATGTTGGCCTAAATTTATGATGAAATTTGATTTGGATTGATAAGATATGTTTTATGACAAAAAGTAGAAATTACGTTTTTTTTTTCTAATTTTCTATCTTTTTTCATTTATATTGCAAAAAAATTTAAAACTCAACGGTGATCAAATACCACCAAATAAAAGCTCTATTTGCGTGAAAAAAATTATAACATTTTAATTTGTGTACAGTATTGCATGACCACGCATTTGACAGTTAAAATAGCGCAGTGCTGAAAAGCAAAAAAATGCCCTGGTCATGAAGGGGTAAAACCTAAAACCCTATGCCCAGAGTTGATCCAGAAGAAAAAAAAACATAAAGCATGGTCCAATTTTCTTCAACGGGGGAACTAAAAAAAAATTCCTTCCTGATCCCCTAAATGCGATTGGATATTCCTTGGATAAAACAATCTCTGGTGTTACAAATTTTACTATCCAGTTATATTTTGTGCATTTAAGACTGCATCTAGCTCTTTATTAAAACAATCGACTTGGCTGGCTAGAATTATTTCCTGACAGAAACAAGAAAAGAGGGCACACAAGCCTATTGAGTTTATCCAAAAACACAATTTATTTAAAGGATAAAGGTAAGTTATTATATTCACAAACTGTATATAGGACTCATCACATATAACAAAGAAAATGATCAAAGGGGGGTGGCTTAGCAAGCACAACCCCCGTGAATGACACAGCCTAAAGCCTGACACCCTGCTTGCTCCGACCTGGAAATGGGCAAACTGCTTCACCAGACCCCGTCATGGCCCGGCTTCATCCTCAGCCAGGAGCATCTCTGATTTGCTCAAAGCTCAGCCAGCAGCACGGAGCAACCTGGCAGGGCACAAGATAGCACGGGCCCAGCATGAAGAGGAGGATTCCCAGTCTACTGCAGAGGACACAGGTATGGGCCGAACACGCTCCAACAAACCCCTTACATACTCAGACATGTCTGGGTTCGCTGCAGATATCAAATCGACATTCTCAGCGGTCATTACGGATTTGAAATCGAACCTGCTAGTCCTCACTGAAAAGATGGCAACAATGGAAGCCACGGGCAGACACAGGGACAGAGCAATACACAGGCTGGAGAAGATAGCAGATTCATATGTCTCTCACTTTATTGAAATAAATAGACATTTAGAGGATCTTGACAATAGAGGATGCAGAAATAATATAAGAGTAAGGTTGATCCCTGAGACTGTGGACACGGAGCAGATCATACCTGCTCTAAGGAGAGTTTTCAATAGCCTATTGGAATAACAGGAAGATTCAGAAATAGACTTTCTTAGAGCTCACAGGGCTCTCAGAGCCAGAGGTTCCGACACTGCTCCACCAAGGGATTTAATCTGTTGTTTGCAGAATTACCCGCTTAAAGAGGACATTATGAGAGAAGCGCGCAGAAATAACCACATTGACTTGAATGGGGAAAATATTATGCTCTTCCAGGTCCTCACACTATACGCTCTCCTACTGATCTTCTGTGAGGCCCTAGACTTAGAATTAATAGAACTCCCAGAATGGTATCAAGAATTCACCTTACCACCCCCCCAAACCATAAGCCCTCCCAGCTCTCCCTTCTCCTCATCGGAAAAACAACAGTCCAAAAAATTAAGCACGTTCGTGGTGGTGTGGTGATGTAGGGACCCCCACCTCACTCCCTACTCCTTCCAGGTCCCACAGAGCTGAGTAAATGAGCAGCTATTCATGCATAGACTACTTGTTCATCACCCAAAGAGATCTGCAGACCATGACAGGCGCCCCTATAGGCATACAATCACTTTCTGACCATGCTCCAATATCACTTATAGCAGACCTATGTATAACCACACATAGATCGAATACGTGGAGACTGAACGCCTCTCTATTGACAGACCCCAGCCTGCTACCCAAAATCACGGCAGCACTCTCAGACTTTTTCAAACTCAATACCACCCCAGACATGGACCCCATGATGATTTGGGAAGCACATAAATGTACTCTCAGGGGGGAATTGATCAAAATGGGATCCCAACGCAAAAAAAACACAGGAACAGGAAATTTATAGACTAGAAACTATGCACAAAGAGTCCCTATCCGCCCAGTCCGCAAGAGAATTATTAGATACTAGGGTAGCCCTACAGCAGATATTTGAGGCTAAAACCAAAAGACTGCTATTCTCTAAAAAGAAAGTCCTGAATGGAAAGAAGCAGTAAAGAACTTAAAGCCTGGAAAAAGTCCTGGCCCAGATGGCCTGATTGCCACATATTATAAAACATTTGCAAATACTCTTTGTACTCTATACCTGAAAGCATTTAATTCCATATCCCAATCCAATCCACTTACCCCAGGTATGCTAGAAGCTCACGTTACGGTAATACCAAAGACAGACAAAGACCCAACACAAGCAGCAAACTATAGGCCAATCTCACTTCTTAATGTGGACATTAAAATTTTCTCCAAAATTTTAGCTAACAGAATACTCCCTTTACTCCCATCCATCATATCCTGAGACCTAGTAGGATTTGTCCCTGGAAGAGAAGCCAGAGACAATACTCTGAAGGCCATCAGTCTACACCATCACATCACATCTACAAAACAAAAAGGCTTCTTCCTCTCATTGGATGTGGAGAAGGCATTCGATAGGGTAGCATGGGACTATATGGCAGCAGTCTTGCATGCATTAGGCATGAAGCAATACATGATTAGTCTCGTTATGTCACTATATGCAAAACCCTCAGCACGAATTAGAGTTAATAATACCCTGTCGAATGCCTTCTCCATACACAATGGTACCAGACAGGGATGTCCCCTGTCCCCAATTCTCTTTATCCTCACATTGGAGCCACTATTGTGCGCTATGAGGCAGAAGCCTGACATTCGGGGAATCAAGGCCAACCACCGTGAGTACAAACTAGCTGCTTACGCAGATGATATTTTATTATTTCTTTCCAACCCCCACACCACACTACCGGTATTACTAGATGAATTCAAGCGTTTCAACATAATTTCCAATCTCAAGATAAACTTTTCTAAATCGTTCGCTCTCAATATTTCACTGCCCCAATCTCTTGTAACACAGTGTAAAGAGAATTTCCCTTTCCAATGACAGACAAACGCGATTACCTATCTCGGAATACAATTACCTACCAAACTGACAGATTTATACGCAAAAAATGACCTTCCAATATTGACTAAACTAAAGGCAGATCTAAAGAAGTGGAACAGACCTGTATTCTCATGGTTTGGCAGAGCGGCGATATTGAAGATGAACGCACTACCGAGATTACTTTATATCCTACAAACGGTACCGATACATATACCGCAGACAAAACATACCGAAGTCTCAGTTCCACCTTCGTGTGGGGAGGAACCAAGCCCAGAATAAAATATGCGCACTTAGCTTTGCCCAAGCACCTAGGAGGGATTGGTCTCCCCGATCTCATGAACTACTACAAGGCAGTTCATCTTACCAGAATTCTTGATTGGAACCTACACGCTTCCTCAAAAGACTGGGTGAGCCTAGAAGGCTCATTTTCAAACTTACAACTAGCATCAGTACCCTGGCTACTGGAAAGACATTTCCCATCAGAGCGTAAAGCAGACCCCCTCATTAGGCCAACCACACGATGCTTCCAAATATTATGCAAACAATCCTCTATATCGACAATCCCAGGACCCATGTCTCCTGTAAGACAGAATCCAGACTTCCCCCCAGGCATGACAGCCGACTTCCTAACACAACACTGGGCAGGAGATAACGTTCGGGCACATCAGTTCTTCCACCTAGGCAAACTATGCACAGCACTTCTTCTCTCTCAACGACTTGACAGACCCCCGATACCGCCTTGGACATATCTCCTGCTTGCACAATATTTGAACGTACTGGACAAAAAATCCTCATGCTCCAGACAGCTCACACCCTTCGAACGCCTATGCTCACAGTCGTCCCCCCAAACACACTTAATTTCTGCCACACACGCCCTTCTATTTACAAATTATCACCCTGACCACTCAGCGACATGTAAAGCTTGGGAAAAAGACCTGTCACTATCTTTTACTCAAGCGGACTGGAGTAACATATTCCTGAACATACACAAGGGGTCCATTAACGTCTCCACTCAGGAAAATAGTTATAAAATACAATCCCGATGGTGTCGCACACCTGAATTGTTGCATAAATTTTACCCGAACACGCCAGCCTCATGTTGGAGGTGCAACCTACATGTGGGCACATTACTACATATCTGGTGGGAATGCCCACAAATTCAATCTTTTTGGAAAGAAGTACATCGCATAACCACGCTCGTCACTACATATGAACTGGATTGGTCGCCTGCCCAAACTCTCCTACACCACTCCAATCTTCCACACCGCACCTACCACAAATCTCTTGCAATGCACATGCTAAATGCGGCAAAACAATGCATAACGTTGCATTGGAAATCTCAAACCATTCCGTCACTGAAGGAGTGGTTCCATAGAATCAACAAAATTGCGGAGCTGGAAGAGCTAATTCACATTGCAAGAGACTCTCAAAGCAAATTCAATACCAAATGGGCTTGCTGGAAACATTTCCAAACTAAACCAGAATACGCCCTCTTAAATTCATGAATTGAACACCACAGATATTCACTCATGCTGATTTTCGTACCCGGATATCCTTGATACAATAGCACCGTCCTCTCCTCACAACTTCAAGGTAATGTGTAAAGGACCTGGGAGATGGTCCCACGAGGAGGGAAGCAAGAGACGGTCAACATTATACCCGGAAACAATCACCTTGTCCCCAACACCACCCAACCTCTCTGTTCACCCCCCCCCCTCCGCCCCACACACACGTCTAGTCGTCTCCGCCCCTCCACTATCTAAAAAGCATTCACAAAGCAGAGAGACACTTACACCTAACCTCCAATCCTCTAGACCCGGATATGCTTGCCTCACTCCTGCTTAATCCTTCTTCAATTCCCCCCCTCTCCTTTCTATCCTTCCCATACCTATCTCCACGACAGGTCACCAATATTCTCACTCTGCACACTTATTATGCATAAGATCCCCCACGAACGTTGCGATCACATAGGCACTCACAGAGACAGCCCACACAGGGAGAAACCGAATGGCAAGACGGGCATCACATTTTTGTAGTTAGAGATGGTTTCGACCTTTAACCGTAAGACGTAACCTCACAATCCCACCTATAGAATGCCATGTTGGCTATTTACGG
Organism: Lithobates sylvaticus; assembly: GCA_028564925.1. Lineage (NCBI taxonomy): Eukaryota > Metazoa > Chordata > Amphibia > Anura > Ranidae > Lithobates > Lithobates sylvaticus. The sequence goes on from CM053026.1 coordinate 299,408,621, forward strand.
GTATTATAGGTGGTAGTAACGAACCAGAAGACAGAACAAAGATATGTGACGGAAAACACCTTAAATGCCAGATGTTGGACGGAGAAAGATTTCTTGAGATAACGTAGTTGCTCTGGTGATCTTTTCATGTAACCTGTTACTTCAAATATTTCATCTACTATGTTTGTTGAAATGTTCTGTGAACTGACGAATGTTGACCTGTTTGTTCATAAGATGCTAATAAAACTTTTTTCTTGAAAAAAAAAAAAGAAAGTCTATTATGAGTCAGGCGACAAAACAGGCAGATTCCTAGCCAGAGCTCTAAAAGACACTAACTCTTCCAAAAACATTATGGGCATCAGAACTCAAGATGGGTCATTAGCTGTTACTACAGATGCTATAGCAGCGCACTTCCACCAGTTCTACACAAACCCCCCGATGTGACGGGTGACAGATTACAGGCAATCCAAGATTACTTAAACAAGAGCAGACTCCCTAGAGGATAATATCACCTTATCAGAAATTCAGCTGGCAATTAAGGACCTCAAGTCAGGGAAAAGCCTGGGGTTGGATGGTTTCACATTCACTTACTATAAAACGTTTCGTGACATATTATCGGCCCCCTTGACCAGAGCCCTGAACTCCTTGTCTTCACCCAGACCAGTGCCACCTGACTTCCTCTCAGCCTATATAACAGTAGTGTCTAAGCCTGAGAAAGACCCCGCTGAGTGCTCCAAATATAGACCTATCTCCCTATTAAACCTAGACCTTAAGCTACTAGCAAAAGTTATGGCCAACTGACTGAGACCACTCCTTTCTGACTTGATAGGCCCGAAACAAGTTGGCTTTATGTCGGGTAGTAGGGATGAGCCGAACACCCCCGGGTTCGGTTCGCACCAGAACCTTCGAACGGAAAGTTCGCGCAAATTTTCGAACCCTATTCGTTATAATGGACGCGGACGTTCAAAATCAAAACTGCTAATTACAATGGCCAATATGCATGTTAATGTCATAAAACAGGTTTGGGGACCTGGGTCCTGCCCCAGGAGACATATATCAATGCAAAAAGAACTTTTAAAAACTAACGTTTTGTCGGGAGCAGTCATTTTAATGATGCATAAAGTGAAAAAAAAAAGTGAAATTTTCCTTTAAATATGGTACCTGGGGGGTATCTAAAGTATGCCTGTGAAGTGGCATGTGTTTCCCGTGTTTAGAACTGTCCTTGCACAAAATGACATTTGTAAAGGAAAAAAAGAAGCCATTTAAAACCACTTGCGGCTTTAATGTCATGTCTTGTCCTGGCCGCCATATGGCTGAAAATCCTTGAGAAAAATGGCATGGCTACCCCATCACCCCCCCCCCCACCCCAGCCCCTTTGGGTCTTGTATGGATATTAGGGGGACCCCGCACCCAAAATAAAACCCTTTACCTACAACCCTATATACTCTGAACAGCAGTATACAGGCGGTGCAAACAAGACACGGACTGTAGGTTTGTTCTTAAGTAGAATCTGAACAGGTACATTATGAAGTGTAGTTCCATCCGCAAAAAATCTATTTTTAAGCTTTTTGGAGAACATAGGGAGGAGTTATCACCCCTGTAACATTTGCAGTCTTTGCACATCTGTTCAGAACATTTCACCTCACTTTCCGTCCCAATGACAAATGTTTTTGGAAAAGTGGGGTTTTAATTGAAACAAGGATTGGTGATAAATCATCAGTAGAGAGGAGATACCTTTTTCCCAAATTAAATCTAACAGGATCGAATTTCCCTTCCTAGGGGTAGATTTCCTCTCACTTCCTGTTTTCTCTTTCCGTTTGCAAGTAGGAGTCATTTGTAAGTTGGATGTTTGAAAGTAGGGGCCTGCCGTATATACTCTGCAGAAATTTGCCCCATTAGATGTTGGTGTAGCCACAAGACTGTAAGCCCTCACAGTTACTCTTGGTGGGCACAGGAATGGGCCCTGCTGTGAGTTATTAGATCAAGATTTGCAATTGCATGCACCTGTTGAACAGGGCAGAAAAATTGGGCCTTTGGTGGTGGTGGTGGTGGTGGACGGTGTTGCCACAGGACTGTAAGCCCTCACAGTTACTCTTGGTGGGCGCATGAATGGGCCCTGCTGTGAGTTATTATATCAAGATTTGTAATTGCATGCACCTGTTAAACAGGGCAGAAAAATTGGGCCTTTTGGTGGTGGTGGTGGTGGTGGTGGTGGTGGACGGTGTTGCCACAGGACTGTAAGCCCTCACAGTTACTCTTGGTGGGCGCAGGAATGGGCCCTGCTGTGAGTTATTAGATCAAGATTTGTAATTGCATGCACCTGTTGAACAGGGCAGAAAAATTGGGCCTTTGGTGGTGGTGGTGGTGGTGGTGGACGGTGTTGCCACAAGACTGTAGGCCCTCATAGTTACTGTACTCTGAGCACAGCAATGAGACCTGTTGCAAAGCATTGCCTAAAAATTGTAATTACACGCCCCAACAGGGGCTGAAAAATTGTGCCTTAGGCACTGGTGCTGGTGCCACAACACTGCAACCCCTCACAGATACTGTACTTGGAGCACAGCAGTCACACCTGTTGCGAAGCATTTTTAAAAAAAATTGTAAGTACACGCCCCTGTTATACAGGGGCTGAAAAATTGTGCCTTAGGCATTGGTGCTGGTGCCACAACACTGCAACCCCTCACAGATACTGTACTCTGAGCACAGCAATGAGACCTGTTGCAAAGCATTGCCTAAAAATTGTAATTACACGCCCCAATAGGGGCTGAAAAATTGTGCCTTATGCATTGGTGCTGGTGCCACAACACTGCAACCCCTCACAGATACTGTACTCTGAGCACAGCAATGAGACCTGTTGCAAAGCATTGCCTAAAAATTGTAATTACACGCCCCAACAGGGGCTGAAAAATTGTGCCTTAGGCACTGGTGCTGGTGCCACAACACTGCAACCCCTCACAGATACTGTACTTGGAGCACAGCAGTCACACCTGTTGCGAAGCATTTTTTTTAAAAAAATTGTAAGTACACGCCCCTGTTATACAGGGGCTGAAAAATTGTGCCTTAGGCACTGGTGTGGTGGCATGGATCATTGAGGAGGAGGAAGAGGATAGTCAGTGAACATAACAGGACAGTCACTCAGCATCAGCATAGGCAGTCTTGAAGGGATGTGACATTATAAATTATTCAGTTATATCCGCTTCAGGTGCCTGGTAGCTGGTGGTGATCCAAGACTGATTCATTTTTATGAAGGTCAGTCGATCAACCGAGTCGGTGGACAGGCGCACCCTATGATCGGTGACAAATCCTCCAGCAGCACTGAATGTGCGTTCGGAAAGAACGCTGGATGCAGGACAGGCCAGTAGCTCAATTGCATACTGTGCAAGCTCTGGCCAGTAATTCATCCTCAGGACCCAGTAAGCCAGAGGATTTTTGGTGGGAAAGGTGTCCAAGTCTGACCTTGCCCCTAGGTATTCCTGCACCATGTATATCAGAAGCTGGCGATGGTTGCTGGAACCGATCATACCTTGGGGCTGCGGACTAAAAAATTGTCTGAACGCATCGGTCAGACGTCCACCTTCCCCACCGCTCCTTCTGCTACTGACCGAAGCCTCAGCAACTCGTCGTCCAGGACCAGGAGTTTGTAACCTCCCAGTTTCTGGGAACGCGTTGCACAGACCTTTCTGCAAGGCCTCCCTGAGATGTCTCATCCTCTGCTCCCTCTGTGACGGCAAGATAAGGTCCGCAACCTTACCCTTGTACCGTGGATCAAGGAGAGTGGCCGGCCAGTAATGGTCCCTCTCCTTGATCCGAAGAACACAAGGATCCTTCCGCAGGCTTTGCAGGATCAGGGAGGCCATGCAGCGTAGGTTAGCTGAGGCATTCGGTCCGGAGTCTTCTGGGTCACTGAGGATGACATGATCGCCAGCCACCTCCTCCCAGCCACGTACAAGTCCACTGGTTTGTTGGCCAGGCTCCACCTCCATGCTCACACAATCCTCCTCCTCCTCCTCCTCATCCTCTTCCTGTGTGATGGGTGGGACAGAAGGAACACTAAGGTAAATACAGAAAAAATTGCGCTGGACTCAAAAAACCTAACACGTGGAGCAGCAACGACAAGTGCGATATAACACATACATAAAGGGAAAAGGTAAAAAGTTGCGCTAAAAGAACAGATAAATGGTATGATCGTGACTGGATCAAATAACAGTGATAAATAAAATGTGCTACAATCATTAACACAAATACTAAGAAAACAATCACCGCAAAAGTGAGATGTGTATAATGTGAAAAATGTCCATATATATGAACCAAATGTGTATATAATATCTCAATGAATAGCAAATATTACTGAAAAAACCTGTGAAAAGAAAAATGTTCACCAAAAAATTTTTTACTATATAAAGATATTTCAAAATAGATCCTGTGAAGAAAAATAAAGTTCAATCAAAAGTAGATTGTGAATTGTCCAATAAGACTCCAAAGATGGACAAATCTGTGCAGTCCGTGTGGGTGATACGCAAATCAAAAGTGACTTTGTGATTTCTTTCTCCACCACCGTTAAGGTTGTTCTCTTACCAGCTCCAGGAGAAATAACAGCAAGTGGCTAATGCCCAGCCAGGGCCTTTTTCCTCCTAGGTCCTCTATTCCTCTGGTGGAACCGTCACCTTCCGCTGCTGTGTTGGAATCTCCTCCGATTTCCGGTGCCTCAATGTATGGACAGGGGACACGATCGTGAGATGAAAAATAAAAACACCGAGAGGGGATCATAGGTGGGACCCGCTGGGGTATTTATTGGGCAATGTAAATATAAAAAGCACCCTAAGGTGCATAAAAGAAGAGCACTCCAAGGTGCATAAAATACAGAGTAAAAAATGCGGCCGGCCGGCTGCAGCACAAAGCGTCCGTACTTCGTTCGGGAACGCTGACACTCGCGGTGACGTCAGCACGTCACTCCTCCGACGTTTCGTCTCAAAGCGGACGTAATCATGGGGAACCCCATGATTACGTCCGCTTTGAGACGAAACGTCGGAGGAGTGACGTGCTGACGTCACCGCGAGTGTCAGCGTTCCCGAACGAAGTACGGACGCTTTGTGCTGCAGCCGGCCGGCCGCATTTTTTACTCTGTATTTTATGCACCTTGGAGTGCTCTTCTTTTATGCACCTTAGGGTGCTTTTTATATTTACATTGCCCAATAAATACCCCAGCGGGTCCCACCTATGATCCCCTCTCGGTGTTTTTATTTTTCATCTCACGATCGTGTCCCCTGTCCATACATTGAGGCACCGGAAATCGGAGGAGATTCCAACACAGCAGCGGAAGGTGACGGTTCCACCAGAGGAATAGAGGACCTAGGAGGAAAAAGGCCCTGGCTGGGCATTAGCCACTTGCTGTTATTTCTCCTGGAGCTGGTAAGAGAACAACCTTAACGGTGGTGGAGAAAGAAATCACAAAGTCACTTTTGATTTGCGTATCACCCACACGGACTGCACAGATTTGTCCATCTTTGGAGTCTTATTGGACAATTCACAATCTACTTTTGATTGAACTTTATTTTTCTTCACAGGATCTATTTTGAAATATCTTTATATAGTAAAAAAATTTTTGGTGAACATTTTTCTTTTCACAGGTTTTTTCAGTAATATTTGCTATTCATTGAGATATTATATACACATTTGGTTCATATATATGGACATTTTTCACATTATACACATCTCACTTTTGCGGTGATTGTTTTCTTAGTATTTGTGTTAATGATTGTAGCACATTTTATTTATCACTGTTATTTGATCCAGTCACGATCATACCATTTATCTGTTCTTTTAGCGCAACTTTTTACCTTTTCCCACAGAAGGAACACTGTCTGGATAAAGGGGGCCTTGAGAGGCAAGGAAGTCCTCCTCTTCCTGCCTCTGTTCTGCCTCAAGTGCCCTGCCCATTATCCCATGCAGCGTATGCTCCAACAGGTGGACAATAGGTACAGTGTCACTGATGCATGCACTGTCACTGCTCACCATCCTCGTGGCCTCCTCAAATGGTGAGAGGACAGTGCATGCATCCCTGATCATGCTCCACTGGCGTGGGGAAAAAAAACCAAGCTCCCCTGACCCTGTCCTGGTGCCGTAGTCGCAAAGGTACTCATTGATGGCCCTCTGCTGCGTGTGCAGTCGCTGCAGCATGGCCAACGTTGAGTTCCACCTGGTGGGCATGTCACATATTAGGCGGTTCTTGGGCAGGTTCAGCTCCTTTTGCAGCTCAGTCAGCCGAGCACTGGCATTATAAGATTGGCGGAAATGCACACAGACTTTACTGGCCTGCCTCAGGACCTCCTGTAAGCCTGGGAACCTTCCCAAGAACCGCTGCACCACCAGGTTGAGGACGTGAGCCATACAGGGCACATGGGTGAGCTGCCCCTGTCGCAGGGCGGAGAGGAGGTTGGTGCCATTTTTAGAAACGACCATTCCTGGCTTAAGCTGGCGTGGTGTCAACCACCTCTCGGCCTGCCCCTGCAGAGCTGCCATAACCTCTGGCCCAGTGTGGCTCCTGTCCCCCAAACACACCAGCGCAAGCACGGCATGGCATCTTTTTGCCTACGTATTCGCGTAGCCCCTTGTACGCCTACGGAGCACCGCTGGTTCCGAGGACAGAGCACTGGAGGAAGAAGAAGAGGAGGGGGTGGAGGAGAGAGGTGTGTCACAACCAGTAGTAGCATTTTGGAGGCGTGGTGGCGGAACAACGTCCAACACTACTGCACCTTGTCCTGCATCCCTCCCAGCTGCCAATAGAGTGACCCAATGGGCCGTGAAAGAAAGATAACGTACCTGTCTATGCCTGCTGGACCATGAGTCAGCGGTAATATGCACCTTACCGCTGACCGCCCTGTCCAGCGAGGCATGGACATTGCCTTCCACATGCCGGTAGAGAGACGGAATCGCCTTCCGTGAGAAAAAGTGGCGTTTGGGAACCTGCCACTGAGGAACCGCACATTGAACAAACTCAGCCTGCCTGCCCTGTGTTCTTGCCTCGGCACGCTCTGCCTCTCCTTGGCGGTCTTCCAGCCATTGTGGTCGGTAGTGTATATAGTATAAAAAATAGAGCTCCTATGTGTGCTCACAACACACTGTAGGTCCTATGGGTGCTGACACTAACACACTATAGGTACTATATGTGCTTCTGACTAGAAAATATAGGAGCTCTGTGTGCTGCCACTAACACACTAGAAGTCCTATGGGTGCTGCTGACACAATAGGTAGTATATGTGTGGTGCTGTCAAGAAAATATAGGAGCTCTGTGTGCTGCCACTAACACACTAGAAGTCCTATGGGTGCTGCTGACACAATAGGTAGTATATGTGTGCTGCTGTCAAGAAAATATAGGAGCTCTGTGTGCTGCCACTAACACACTAGAAGTCCTATCGGTGCTGCTGACACAATAGGTAAAATATGTGTGCTGCTGTCAAGAAAATATAGGAGCTCTGTGTGCTGCCACTAACACACTAGAAGTCCTATGGGTGCTGCTGAGAAGAAAATATAGGAGCTGACACAATAGGTAAAATATGTGTGCTGCTGTCAAGAAAATATAGGAGCTCTGTGTGCTGCCACTAACACACTAGAAGTCCTATGGGTGCTGCTGACACAATAGGTAGTATATGTGTGCTGCTGTCAAGAAAATATAGGAGCTCTGTGTGCTGCCACTAACACACTAGAAGTCCTATGGGTGCTGCTGACACAATAAGTAAAATATGTGTGCTGCTGTCAAGAAAATATAGGAGCTCTGTGTGCTGCCACTAACACACTAGAAGTCCTATGGGTGCTGCTGAGAAGAAAATATAGGAGCTCTCTGTGCTGCCACTAACACACTAGAAGTCCTATGGGTGCTGCTGAGAAGAAAATATAGGAGCTCTGTGTGCTGCCACTAACACACTAGAAGTCCTATGGGTGCTGCTGACACAATAGGTAGTATATGTGTGCTGCTGTCAAGAAAATATAGGAGCTCTGTGTGCTGCCACTAACACACTAGAAGTCCTATGGGTGCTGCTGACACAATAGGTAAAATATGTGTGCTGCTGTCAAGAAAATATAGGAGCTCTGTGTGCTGCCACTAACACACTAGAAGTCCTATGGGTGCTGCTGAGAAGAAAATATAGGAGCTCTGTGTGATGCCACTAACACACTTGAAGTCCTATGGGTGCTGCTGAGAAGAAAATATAGGAGCTCTGTGTGATGCCACTAACACACTAGAAGTCCTATGGGTGCTGCTGAGAAGAAAATATAGGAGCGCTGTGTGATGCCACTAACACACTAGAAGTCCTATGGGTGCTGCTGAGAAGAAAATATAGGAGCTCTGTGTGATGCCACTAACACACTAGAAGTCCTATGGGTGCTGCTGAGAAGAAAATATAGGAGCTCTGTGTGCTGCCACTAACACACTAGAAGTCCTATGGGTGCTGCTGTCAAGAAAATATAGGAGCTCTGTGTGCTGCCACTAACACACTAGGAGTCCTATGGGTGCTGCTGAGAAGAAAATATAGGAGCTGACACAATAGGTAAAATATGTGTGCTGCTGTCAAGAAAATATAGGAGCTCTGTGTGCTGCCACTAACACACTAGAAGTCCTATGGGTGCTGCTGAGAAGAAAATATAGGATCTCTGTGTGCTGCCACTAACACACTAGAAGTCCTATGGGTGCTGCTGACACAATAGGTAGTATATGTGTGCTGCTGTCAAGAAAATATAGGAGCTCTGTGTGCTGCCACTAACACACTAGAAGTCCTATGGGTGCTGCTGACACAATAGGTAAAATATGTTTGCTGCTTTCAAGAAAATATAGGAGCTCTGTGTGCTGCCACTAACACACTAGAAGTCCTATGGGTGCTGCTGAGAAGAAAATATAGGAGCTCTGTGTGCTGCCACTAACACACTAGAAGTCCTATGGGTGCTGCTGACACAATAGGTAGTATATGTGTGCTGCTGTCAAGAAAATATAGGAGCTCTGTGTGCTGCCACTAACACACTAGAAGTCCTATGGGTGCTGCTGACACAATAGGTAAAATATGTGTGCTGCTGTTAAGAAAATATAGGAGCTCTGTGTGCTGCCACTAACACACTAGAAGTCCTATGGGTGCTGCTGAGAATAAAATATAGGAGCTCTGTGTGCTGCCACTAACACACTAGAAGTCCTATGGGTGCTGCTGACACAATAGGTAGTATATGTGTGCTGCTGTCAAGAAAATATAGGAGCTCTGTGTGATGCCACTAACACACTAGAAGTCCTATGGGTGCTGCTGACACAATAGGTAGTATATGTGTGCTGCTGTCAAGAAAATATAGGAGCTCTGTGTGCTGCCACTAAGACACTAGAAGTCCTATGGGTGCTGCTGACACAATAGGTAAAATATGTGTGCTGCTGTCAAGAAAATATAGGAGCTCTGTGTGCTGCCACTAACACACTAGAAGTCCTATGGGTGCTGCTGACACAATAAGTAGTATATGTGTGCTGCTGTCAAGAAAATATAGGAGCTCTGTGTGCTGCCACTAACACACTAGAAGTCCTATGGGTGCTGCTGACACAATAGGTAAAATATGTGTGCTGTTGTCAAGAAAATATAGGAGCTCTGTGTACTGCCACTAACACACTAGAAGTCCTATGGGTGCTGCTGAGAAGAAAATATAGGAGCTCTGTGTGATGCCACTAACACACTTGAAGTCCTATGGGTGCTGCTGAGAAGAAAATATAGGAGCTCTGTGTGATGCCACTAACACACTAGAAGTCCTATGGGTGCTGTTGAGAAGAAAATATAGGAGCTCTGTTTGCTGCCACTAACACACTAGAAGTCCTATTGGTGCTGCTGAGAAGAAAATATAGGAGCTCTGTTTGCTGCCACTAACACACTAGAAGTCCTATGGGTGCTGCTGAGAAGAAAATATAGGAGCTCTGTGTGATGCCACTAACACACTAGAAGTCCTATGGGTGCTGCTGCTGAGAAGAAAATATAGGAGCTCTGTGTGATGCCACTAACACACTAGAAGTCCTATGGGTGCTGCTGAGAAGAAAATATAGGAGCTCTGTGTGATGCCACTAACACACTAGAAGTCCTATGGGTGCTGCTGAGAAGAAAATATAGGAGCTCTGTTTGCTGCCACTAACACAATAGAAGTCCTATGGGTGCTGCTGAGAAGAAAATATAGGAGCTCTGTGTGATGCCACTAACACACTAGAAGTCCTATGGGTGCTGCTGAGAAGAAAATATAGGAGCTCTGTGTGATGCCACTAACACACTAGAAGTCCTATGGGTGCTGCTGAGAAGAAAATATAGGAGCTCTGTGTGATTCCACTAACACACTTGAAGTCCTATGGGTGCTGCTGAGAAGAAAATATAGGAGCTCTGTGTGATGCCACTAACACACTAGAAGTCCTATGGGTGCTGCTGAGAAGAAAATATAGGAGCTCTGTGTGATGCCACTAACACACTAGAAGTCCTATGGGTGCTGCTGAGAAGAAAATATAGGAGATCTGTTTGCTGCCACTAACACACTAGAAGTCCTATGTGTGCTGCTGAGAAGAAAATATAGGAGCTCTGTGTGCTGCCTGCCACTAACACACTAGAATTCCTATGGGTGCTGCTGAGAAGAAAATATAGCTCTGTTTGCTGCCACTAACACACTAGAAGTCCTATGGGTGCTGCTGAGAAGAAAATATAGGAGCTCTGTTTGCTGCCACTAACACACTAGAAGTCCTATGGGTGCTGTTGGGGTGCAATGCTGTGCTAACAGCACTGCGGTTGGTACTACTGCAATACTGTACTAACAGTAAGCACGCACCAGACTAATCCCCAGCAGCAGCTAATAACACACTAACTGTGCAATCAGCAGCAATGAACGATCAATGACTTAGGTAGCAATGGTTTAGCAAAGAAATAGCCAATGGTTTAGCAAAGAAGAGCAAATCTTTCAGTAGCAATCAAGCAAAGACAGAATCAGCAGACTGATCTCTCCTAAAGCCGGAACTCATGTGACCGGGGCCGACGGCGTGGCGGCCTTTTAAATGGTGGGGCGTGTACTAAAGACCCTGAGCTTTAATTGGCTACAGGCGTCCTGCCTGTAGCCAATTATTGCTCTCCGAGTTTCCGGCGCTGTGATTGGCCAAGCATGCGGGGTCACAGTGCATGCTTGGCCAATCATCAGCCAGCAATGCACTGCGCTGGCCGCGCCGGCCGCAATGCATTGCGGGGCCGCTCGCATCACACGAATGTAATGCGAACGGCCCAAATAGTTCTGGGCTCGCCGAGTGAGCGAACGCCCGGTGCTCGATTCGAACGTGGGTTCGAATCGAGCACCGGGCCCATCCCTACCTGGTAGAGAGGCAAAAGACAATGTGACCAAGGTCCTCCTTCTAACACACGCTGCGCATACTCGGGATTTTGAGGGTCTTCTCCTGTCTATGGATGCGGAGAAGGCCTTTAATAGGGTCTACTGGGACTATATGCTAGCCACCTGTGAACATGTCGGTTTAGGCTCACACATGGTGGCATCGATTTCCGGCCGCCATCAAAACCCATCTGCTAGGTTAAAAATAAATGTCACATTATCAGATAAGGTCATGATAGCAAACGGAACAAGGCAAGGGTGCCTCCTATTGTGACTACTGTTCATTCTATCCCTAGCACCATTCATCAGAGTGATCAACAGTGACAAATGAATTACAGGTTTTGAGATATCAGACAGAGAGTACAAGATTGCAGCCTATGCTGACGATCTGTTATTCTTCTTGACCAACCCACACATCACCATACCCAATTTGGTAAACAAATGTACACACTATGGATATATATCCAAGAAAAGAAAAAGTGCAGCGCTCAAAAAATGACTAAATAGTGAATGAATACCTTCACCTTATGAGGGTGAGTGTTAAATGGTGGCAAACTTAATTGACAAAAATGTGATATATGTAAGCTACAAAAATATATACTTGTGCCTAAAACCAGGCATATAAGGTGAAATAATACATACACATGTGATAAATTAATAATACATAAAAAATGAAATAAAGTCTGTGACAGCAAATGGATTGCTAGTGCATATAATTCAAGTTAAAGTCCGTGACTGCAAATATTATGCTGCTCAATTATCTCCCAAAGTGAGAAGCATTCAAAAAGTGATAAACCAGGGTAACTTAGGCGATGTTCAAAATTGACCACGCAGATATCATCATCCGATAATAAGGTATAAATGAAGGCTTACCAGATTCATGGTCTTGTGAAGCGTGTGTCAAATCAATCAGGGTCCTCCAGGTGCTGGTCTCTCCAGCAGTCTTATTCAGGCCGATATCCCAGAGAGTCACCAAGAAGATATAAAGAAACACCTCCAAATCGTGTGATATAGTAAAAGTATGGGGGTCCTTTATTAAAGCTCCACCGAGCAGTAAACAACCGAAAACAACATTTAAAACAGCCTAATCAGATGCAGGCTGAAAAGGTATATATAACAACAGCAAGCTTTGTGAAAACTAGCTGCGCTTGAAGCCTAGGAAAAAAACTCTCTCTGTTGGAGTTTGAAATCGTAATCGCGCATGCGCAGGACGTGTGGGCGTGGTTACCTTATTATCGGATGATGATATCTGCGTGGTCAATTTTGAACATCGCCTAAGTTACCCTGGTTTATCACTTTCTGAATGCTTCTCACTTTGTGAGATAATTGAGCGACATAATATTTGCAGTCACGGACTTTAATTTGAATTATATGCACTAGCAATCCATTTGCTGTCACGGACTTTATTTCATTTTTTATGTATTATTAATTTATCACATGTGTATGTATTATTTCACCTTATATGCCTGGTTTTAGGCTCAAGTATATATTTTTGTAGCTTACATATATCACATTTTTGTCAATTAAGTTTGCCACCATTTAACACTCATAAGGTGAAGGTATTCATTCACTATTTAGTCATTTTTTGACCGCTGCACTTTTTCTTTTCTTTCATTGTTTGGTTCGGTATCTAGGGCTACAGTGCTCAGCAGCTCTTATTATTTTCCTACTTAGCGCGGATTTCTCCAATTTTTAATTTTTTGTTTATGGATATATATCCAACCTTAAAATTAACTTTTCAAAATTCGAGGCCATGAATATCACCTTAATGGATGGACACCTGAACAGAACTAAGGTTAATTGACCATTTCGTTGGGTGCCCAAGGCCCTCAAATATCTAGAAGTTTGGCTAACCCCACGGTTAACCACCATCTACGAACAAAACTTTCCACAACTACTGCAGGGGACATTGAAAGACTTACAGACCTGGCACCCTAGATACTTCTCATGGTTCGGAAGAGCCACTATCCTTAAAATGACCAAGCATGGACTTCTCATTAAATACTGTTTCACTAGGATACAGTCCACCTACACTATACCACCTGTAAATGTGGCCCATATTTACACTTGCAGCAGCATCTTTCAGGGCACATAAGGTGGATCAGAGAAGCAAAGGGGAGGGGATATTCACATAGTGAGTGGCAGCAGTGTTCAGCATTGTTTTTAAACATACCATGTTGTTTTTGTTTCTTGTTTTTGTCCAGCTTGTTACAGTTTTAATAATAAGCTTATCTCATGCATGTTTTATGCGGTAATGTTTTGGGACAGGAACCCACAGTCTGAATTTTGTTATTAAGCTGTGAGATATTCCTCCTTTACTCCTTGATGAGTGCGTGATTTGTATCAATAAAGTTCACATATCTTTCATTCACATTTTTTGTTGCTTTCTTTGTCCATTGTGAGCATTCGTGGGACCGTCTGGCCTCATTTCCCTTCCCCCCTTTTTCAGATTTAATAATTTTTGCTCCAGGACAGGAAGCCCACCATATTTAAGGAAATATTCCTACCTTATATCATCAATATTTAATAATTTTTTGATAGACTTTATGAGTGGTTTCACATGCATCTCTTCTTTTTGTACTATACTCACGTATGCGTTCGCTTCTGCGCACAAGCTCGTCGGGACTGGGTGCTTTAAAAAAAAAATGTTCTTATTTATTTTTCTTGATTTTATTTATTTTTACACTGTTTTTTAAAAAAAAAAAAATTGGCTCACTTTTATTCCTATTACAAGGAAGGTAAACATCCCTTGTAATAGAAAAAAAGCATGACAGGTCCTCTTAAATATGAGATCTGGGGTCAAAAAGTCCTCAGATCTCATATTATGACTTAAATGCAAAAAAAATAATAATTTCATTAAAAAAAATTAAATTTTCTTAGCCTCACTCGTCTCTATACCCAGCACGGAGGAGGACCCGATCGCTTCTGCCGCTGCCTATGGCTCCGGTAAGCGGCGGAAGGCGCGGGAGAGCGGCGGGAGGGGGGCACCTCTCCTGCCGCCGATAACGGATTATTGGCGCCGTGATGACCACCATTATTGGAATTACGACCGGCGCCTGAAGAGCCGGACGACCGGCGCTGCTGCCGTTACCGAGATATCCTCTTCAAACACAGGACGTATATAGTCGTGCGCCGGTGGGAAAGTGGTTAAAACGTTCAAATCGTTACATTTTAAAACAGCCAAATCGAAAACTTTAGATTTTTTTTGATTAGATTGTGGCAAAGTGAGCAAATAAAAAAAAATCATTAAATCATTACAATGACTCATTAAATCACCTTTGGCTTAACTAAAACAGCATCATTTTGAAATGGTACTCTAAAAAAACACACTGTTTTTGATTTCAGAAACATGTTTACAGTTCGAATTCCACTGGAACTTCGAAAAATGGGACGAATTTAATTTTGTTATTCAGAGTATTAGATAAACTTTGTTTATACTGTAATTCGGATATTCGGATATATCTGAATCTCCGAATAATGAAAAATTTGTCCGAAGATTCATTCAGAACGAAACGAATTGCACATGCCTACCCTCATGTGTGGTTCTATATATGAATAATATTAGTAATAAGTAGAATTGAGCGGACACCTGGATGTTCGGGTTTGGCGGGTTTGGCCGAACTTCGGAAAAAAGTCCGAACTTGACCCGAACTTGACCCCGAACTCCCAACCCCATTGAAGTCAATGGGGACCCAAACTTTTGAAGACTAAAATGGTTGTAAAAAAGTCATGGAAAGGGCTAGATGGCTGCAAATGGCAACATAATGTTGTTAAGAGCATGGCAAGTGCTCTGCAAACAAATGTGGATAGGGAAATAACTTAAAATAACATAAAAAAAAAAAATATAATATGCTGGAGGCCCCCTTCTCAGCAGAAGAGGTACAGAAAGTCATTAAGAACCTCAGAAACTCAACGGCACGATGCCGCAGATAGGGTGGGAATGCCCCAGAATATGCCCTTTCTGGAAAAAATTATTCAATTTAATGGATAAGATAGTGGGAAAATAAAATACTTGGAAATTAAAATAATAAAAAAATTATAATCTTGACCTAGGAGGACGAGGTCCATATGGAGTAGGAGGTTGAGGTGGTGGTGGATGTGGTGGTGTAGGTGGAAGCGGCGGTGGAGGAGGATGAGGTAGCCAACACTGGTTAAAAATACAACAATGGCTGGGTAAGGCTGGTGGTGATGTGTCAAATTCTGTCCCCGTCGCATAGTGTCTGCCCTGTACTGCGCTTGCTCAGTACATAGGACAAAGGGATTTCGAAACAAATTTTTTTTCGAAAAGGTTCAAGCCACATCATCCGAGGTTGGAACCCATGAGGGTCCCTGTTACTATGTGCTACCGTATGTCCACTTGGATGGTGGGGCTTGAACCTGCACTCACGGCGCAGGCGCCGTTCATCTTTGGAGATTTTGTGAATCTCCTTGTCCTCCGTACTGCTCAATCGCTGTGCCAGACAGTTTTTGTCAGAACACCAGTATACATGTCTATTCTGCACAAGGTACGGACAAGTCCTGTGGGATCCATGCCTGGTTCATTTTAATGAACGTGAGCTTGTCCACATTGGCTCTGGACTGGTGGCTGCGCGTCTCTGTGATAACGCCCCCTGCCGTGCTAAATACACGTTCAGATAATACACTGGCTGCAGGGCAGGCCAGCACCTCCAAGGCGTAAAGGGCAAGACTGCAAAACTGCAGAAAATGCTATTAAAAAAAAAATTATGCAAATATGCAGAAAACACTGCAAAATATTTTTTTTTTGCAATAGCAGAATACACCCAGAGTATGTACAGCGTGTATCTCAAAAACTGCAAAACTGCAGAAAATGCTATGAAAATTTTTTTTTTCACTCAGATTTTTTTTTGGAATAGCACAATCGAAGAAAAATAGATCGATTGAATATGTCACACACTCCTGCAAACATGCAGAAAACACTGCAAATTTTTTTTTTTTTTGCAATAGCAGAATACACCCAGAGTATGTACAGCGTGTATCTCAAAAACTGCAGAAAATGCTATGAAAAAAAAAAATTTCACTCAGATTTTGTTTTTGGAATAGCACAATCAAAGAAAAATAGATTGATTGAATATGTCACACACTCCTGCAAACATGCAGAAAACACTGCAAAATTTTATTTTTTTGCAATGTTTTTGCAATAGCAGAATACACCCATGTATACAGCGTGTATCTCAAAAACTGCAAAACTGCAGAAAATGCTATGAAAAAAAATTGCATAGATTGAATGACATATTCAATCGATCTATTTTTATTTGATTGTGCTATTCCCCAAAAAAAAATTTTTCATAGCATTTTCTGCAGTTTTGCAGTTTTTGAGATAGCAGAATACACCTGAGTATGGTGTATCTCACAGTAACATATACAGTGCTGGTGCACTGAGCTTGCAGATAAAAGTTATATTTTGTCTCGCACTGGGCTCATGGCAGTGTAAAAAGACTGTGCAATGCAACCCAACCAGGTCTTAAGCCACATACACACGGTCGGATTTTCCGAGGACCAGTTCCGTCGGATCATGTCCGTCGTACTTTGTCCGATGTTGGTGTTGCGTACACACGGTCGGACAACGTTGTCGGAATTTCCGGTCTTCAAGAACATCGTGACGTAAGTCGTCTTCCACGAGACTAGAAAAGGGAAGTTCAGCACCACGTCCTGCACCTGTTGGGCTCCTTCTGCTGATCCCGTGTTTATCGCGAGTTAGTTGAAGTTTGGGGACTTACGATTCGCGCTTCTCAGTTTTGTCACTCAGATCGTTACTGCTCTTCAGTTTGTGCTTGTCGTGCGTATCTGTTTATTAGTGCGTGTAGTCAGTTCGCATTTGTTGGTCATTGCAGCCTATATCTTGATATAGGATGCTTTGATTTTCACTGCTTATTGTCTGCTCGTTTCTGGTATTCATTTTGTTCTTTCAGGCCTTGCTGTTTATCGGTGCTTTCTGTTTGTCCGTTCTGACCAGCCGACCGTTTGTGAGCGATGTTTCCCGTACGTACTTGTCGCAGAGTTCCTGCTGTACGCGGAATTGGTGTCGGGCTTTTAGCTTTGAGCAAAGACCCGTCCATGAACAGAGTGACGAGGAGTATGTGGACCAAGAATTGGTTGCTTCAGCGTGATCAGTTCTCACATAGGCTTTGCTTCGTGAGATCCGGGAGAATAATCCTGATGATTTCAGGAACTTTCTCCGGATGACGGACCCTGTTTTTCACCGTCTTTTGGCTTTGCTGACCCCTTTTATCAGCCGGCAGGATACCTGCATGAGACAAGCCATCACTCCGGAGCAGAGGCTTGTTGCTACGTTGAGGTACTTGGCGACAGGGAGAAGCCTTCAGGATTTAAAGTTCTCCTCAGGTATCTCTCCCCAGGCCCTGGGAATCATTATTCCAGAGACCTGTTCTGCCATCATCCAGGTCCTGCAGGAGGACTATATTAAGGTAACATTTCTGCTTTACTATTCCATTCTATGTATGCTCTGTTTGCTAATGTCTTGTATTTTTGACCTCCTTCCCTAATTACCATGCTTGCAATATGTTCTAATATGCTGTGACCCTTTTGTCCTTCATGCATTTTTGCCTTCACTTACCTCATCAGCATGCTCTTCTGCCCCAATAGACCTATGGCCTAGTCACTTAAGCAATGTATTTTGTCTGCTGCATAGTATTGTTTTCCCCCAAACACCCCCTAAAACATGCACAAATGTTTGCTGTGTGTTTTACTTCATGCAGAGCCCCATTTTTCCCCATTTTTTTTTGGGGGGGGGGGATTTGGAATGTTCTTTTATCTTTCCTGTGGGCTGCCAATAGTGTTAAGTAAGGAGGGTCTGGCCAAACTAGCACACATTATTGAGCCATTTGGCAATCAATGAAGTGCAGAGGGTTACCTGTCCAAACCTCCCCCCAAACCCCTAGTTATTGTCAATGGCCCATCAGAAGTGGGGGGATTGATGGGGGGTGAGTAATCTGCTAGGGGGACCCTCTACTTTTCGGTGCAAATACTTTCCATCAATGTAAAAGTCTGATCTTTTTCCAAGATGTTTTGTGTCTAATCTGCTTGCAATGTTTATGTGCAAAGTGACTAATTTTTTTTATTGTTTCACTCCACAGTTCCCTTCCACGCCACAGGAATGGCAGACTGTGGCATCCCACTTTGCCAGCTGTTGGGACCTTCCTAACTGCGGAGTTGCAATTGATGGGAAACACGTCCGCATCGTCCCACCCCCCAACTCGGGGTCCTACTATTATAATTACAAGGGGTTTAATAGTGTAGTGATGTTGGCGGTGGTGTCGGCGACATACGATTTTTTGTATGTGGACGTGGGGATGAACGGCCGGATCTCGGATGGTGGTGCCATTGCGCACACGGAGTTCTACTGGCATCTCCAAAGTGGCAGTCTGTGCTTGCCACCTCCAGAGGAGAATGCTGAAGGACTCCCCTTCATCTTTGTCGCAGATGAAGCGTTTGCGTTGACTCCCCATCTGATGAGGCCCTTCCCGATGAGGACCCTCACCCCAGACCAGAGGGTCTTCAATTACAGGCTGTCGAGAGCCCGCAGAGTGGTGGAGAACACCTTCGGGATCCTGGCCAGCCGCTTCCGCCTGTTTTTGACGGCTATTAACTTGGCGGAATACAAACTGAACCACATAGTTCTTGCCTGTTGCATATTGCATAACTTTTTGAAAAGACACAACAGCAACTATGTGGTGCCCATTGGCCCAGATGTGGAGGGCCCTTCCAATGCCGACCTCACAGCCCTTCAAGCGGCACGTCCAGGCTTGCCCCCTCTAAATGCCCGCGAGGTCCGCAAGCAATATATGGAGTACTTTGTGGGTAGGGGGGCCATTGCTCTGCCTGACGATGTGTGAGAGGCATTTTTTAATAAATATATTTTTTAAACAAACCTATGATTTCTTGTCATTTCCATATTCTAGCTTATTTGAGAGATACATTTTTGCCCTTTAGCTTCAACAGTGGGAATGCACTTTCTGGGCAAAAGGAGGTAACAGTCTCTTCTTCCCAAAAAGAATCTTCTCATGTTGTGTGTGTGATACCTAATCTTTTGTCTAGAGAAGGTTTGTAGTGCATAACTGACACCCAAAATACTCCTTTTCATCACCATGTCAGACATGTGTGTATTCCCAAAAATGTTGTGCTACGTGTTTTCGTACAAAGCACTGTGGGTGTCATTTACATAAGTCAAATCCACTATGCTCTACAAGTGCAGTGCAAAAGTGCCCTGGAAAATACACTTGCAGTGCAAACTGGAATTGCCTTTAGTAAATAACACCCATTGCCCCCAAAATCCTTTACATTTGACATACATAATTCTTTTGTGTTTTTCAATAAGGAAGCCACACATTTCTTCGTTTACATTGTAATCATATTGCACTTTGTTGGACTATGCACCTTTATTTATAAATTTAGTGTGTTTTTCAGTTTTTTGCAATTTATGCAATTTTTTTTTTAAACCTTATGCAACTTTTTTGACTTTTTATGCGGTTTTATTCATTTTATGTGATTTCTTTTTATTTTTTTCATTTTTTTGCACTTCTATGCACTTTTAGAGTCGTATTGGATCTATTTACTGTATTTTTGCAATATTGGGTTTATGTATTATTATCATTCGGATAGATTTTTGATGTCACATTGAAGGATTATCATTAGTTACACGCTTCAGGTTTATTATTTGTGTTATTTTATTTACATATTTTAGTTAGTGCCACATACTTCTTATTACTAATATTGGCCTTTTCTTTGTGGGAACACTTTTAGATATTTGGCGGCTTCTCTTACCCTTAAATTTATTTCCTGTTTACTACACTTTGGATAGTTTCTAAAGAATAGCATATGGCTATACATGTGGTTTTTAGCTTAGCTAACAAGACATCTCTCAGTAACAAAATTATTTAATTGAAAACAGGCCTTCAGATTACTTATTCATTGACATTTAATCAAATAATTGTAGTATAGTTTAAATGTAAATAGATTAGCTGATTAGCTGTCAGGTAGTGCTTAGTGAATCTAGTCATCAGTGCTACTCCAACTGTGGTCTGTGACTTAATTTAACGTAATTACAACTTAACTTGACTTAATTTAAAAAGCTGTATATATCCCTCTTCATTCAAAATATTTATATATATATATATATATATATATATATATATATATATATATATATAGTTAACAGATGTAGCATGTTCTAAGACATTTGAGTTGCTTGCAATTTGGGGATGAGGTTTTATGGTGCATCTGTCTTGTACATATTTGTTAAATACCGAGGGCCTGTTTTGTAAACTACAGAGGAATAGTATGGATATTTATCCCAAAAATTGTATGTGGCCGGCATTAAACAGCTAATCACCAAAGTACAATATGCAGTGCAACCAACAAAAGAACAATGAATGCAGTGACAAGATGTGTAAACAGAGGGCATCTGAGTTCTAAAAGGGTATATTTTGAAACTGGAACTTTTTTTTTCAATCTTGTTTATTGAGGTTTAATAAAGTAACACAATATAATCAAACTTTACATTCGCAACAATCAATTAGTCACTGTAGCACATCTCATAGTGGTAAGTGGTAGATCAGTTATTAAATGAGTAGGAGTATATGCTGTACCCTTATAAGCCTGAGTGGTAAGCCCTCTCATAATCTTTCTAAATGGTTAGAGGGGCTTACAATATTGGAGAGGTTCAAGGGACAGATGTATCTTCACGGGTGGAATACCAAGTGGTATAGCAGAAGATGTTCTACCCACTTACCATTTTGGACATTGCGAACTATCAGTCCTTATGTTGCGTAGAGAAAATACACAAGTAAACATTTAGGCAAATAGGTGAAACAGATAAACCAGGGGTAAGGCATAAAAATTCCATGTACACATCGCAGGTAGGTTGACTAGGTTGCATAATAGAGTTGAAGACTGGGGGCTCTCAAGCAAAGAAGATTTTAGGTTCGTACTTTACAAAGCTCAAGGATAGGTACAATATGCATACAGTCATGCGCTCGTATAATATTTATTTGACATCCATATGTTCCATGAGTAAAAGAATGTTTGATGATTGTCATTTTTGAGCACATAGAGGCATTCTAAGGAGCAGGTTTGGTTTAGGTCAGAAATTACATCTGAAAGGTTAGGAGTTGTGAGAGATTTCCATTTTCTAGTTATATTGAGTTTGGCAGACAAGAGTATGTGGATGGCTAGGGTTCAGATTTTTTTTGGTATGGATTCTATGTAAAAGCGCTAGTTCAATGCTGGGGGAAATGGGGGTTGGAGTAAATTCAGAGATCAGTTTAAAAATTTGGCAGGAGTGCTAGGGTTTATTTTCAAGCTTATATGGAGTTAAATACCACCTGTAAAGCATTTTATGGTATAGTTGCCAGTGGTCGGTACATAGAGTTGCTTTATAGGTCTCCTTAATAGCTTTCTATCATAGTGCGTTGGGAACTGTAAACCCTATTTCTGTTTCCCATTTACACATAGTTGTGTTTTTTTGAAATAAGATTGACTGAAAATTTTATAAAATAGAGAGATGCCTTTTACTTGTGGAGCGGCCTTTTCATAAATTGCTATTACTCATTGAGGCAAAGTTATTTCCACTGGAATGGTAGCTTTCTTAAAGAGATGATATAGTTGTATGTATCTATAATATTCAGTAGAGGGAAGATTGAATTTATGTTGAAGAGTAGTGAATGGTTGTAGGGAGTTACCCTCCATTAGATCTTTTACTAGGTGTATGCCGGATTTTATTGAGGTTGTTAGTTTTATATGTGCAATGTGGGCTTGTAGGCATTATATTTATAGGGGGAGAGTGGAGGTTGTGTTTCCCAAATAAAAAGATTCAGTGCAGACCCAAAGTGCCTGGATCATGGCTTGGATAGCTGGGAAAGAAGATTCTGGAGGCTTATACCAAGCTAGGGTGACCATTAAAAAGTCTTTGGTATCTAACAAAGTTAGGGATTTGGCCTTTCGAAGTGATCAGTGATCAGTATTTAGATTGGTCTAATAATGAGGCTATATAGTATTGGTAAAGTTAAAGACATGATGTGTCTGCTCAATATGGAGAGAGCGTTTCTTGGTGTAGCATCTTTCCATATGTATTTTGAAAGTCCCGCATGGAGTTTGGTGAAATATGTATGAGGGATGGGAATGGTGCGAGATAAAGTAGTTTAGGGAAGGTAATCATTTTGAAGGCCGCTATTCTGCCTAATTCTGATAGGTATGTGGCCATGAGTTTAGAGAGTTCTTTGGGTAGATTGTCCATAAAAGGTTGATAGTTTAATGTGAATAATTTGGTGGAGGTTGAGGGAATGTGAATCCCCAAATATTTGATGTGGGAAGAGGCCCAGTCGTAGGGTGTGTTTGCTTGTAAAAGCTGTTGGAGTCACGGAGGTATATTGAGGCCTAGAATTTGTGATTTTGAGTCATTGATTTTGTAGTATGATATTGCTCCGAATTGCGCCAAGAGCTTTTTGACTACCGGTAGTGATTTAAGTGGGTCTGATAGGATGAGAATTACATGGTCCACAACTAGTCCTATTAGATTATCAATATGGCCTATTTGAACTCCTGTGATATTTGAGAAAGATCTGACCGAGTGCGCTAGGGGCTCCATGATTAGGGCAAATATAAGTTGCGACAATGGGTAGCCTTGTCTGGTACCATTGGCTATAAAAAACGCTGATGATAATGCTCCAGATGAATAGACTTTGGCAGAGGGGTGTGTGTATAACGCCATGATAGCAGAGAATATTAGGCCTTGAAATCCAAATTTCTACAGTACTATTCTAAGCTACCTCCAGTGCACTCGGTCAAATGCTTTTTCTGCATCTAGTGCTAAATATAGCACCGGTGTTTTATGAAGTTCAATGTGCCTTGGTATGTGAAGCATGCGCCTGGCTTGACGTCCTTTGATAGAGCCTACCTGATCGGGGTGGACCAAAAGTAGTAGTAAGTCCAGTAATCTAAGAGCCAGGGCTTTTGCATAGATCTTTAGATTGGAATTTAGGAGTGGGATTGGTCTATAATTGCAGGGTAGGGAGGAGTCATTATCTGGTTTAGTAAATGTGATTATTAGTGCCTGTAGCATCTCTTTTGGGAATTGGCCTCCATCCAAGACCTCATTGAAGATGCTCACTAGTAGGGATGAGCCGAACACCCCCGGGTTCGGTTCGAACCAGAACCTTCGAACGGACCGAAAGTTCGCGCGAATTTTCGAACCCTATACGTTATAATGGACGCGAACGTTCGAAATCAAAAGTGCTAATTACAACGGCCAATATGCATGTTAATGTCATAAAACAGGTTTGGGGACCCGGGTCCTGCCCCAGGGGACATATATCAATGCAAAAAGAACTTTTAAAAACTAACGTTTTTTCGGGAGCAGTCATTTTAATGATGCATAAAGTGAAAAAAAAAAAAGTGACATTTTCCTTTAAATATGGTACCTGGGGGGTGTCCAAAGTATGCCTGTGAAGTGGCATGTGTTTCCCGTGTTTAGAACTGTCCTTGCACAAAATGACATTTGTAAAGGAAAAAAAGAAGCCATTTAAAACCACTTGCGGCTTTAGGTTTGATCTTAAGTAGAATCTGAACAGGTACATTATGAAGTGTAGCTCCATCCCAAAAAAATCTATTTTTAAGCTTTTTGGAGAACATAGGGAGGGGTTATCACCCCTGTAACATTTGCTGTCTTTGCACATCTGTTCAGAACATGTCACCTCACTTTCCGTCCCAATGATAAATGTTTTTGGAAAAGTGGGGTTTTAATTGAAACAAGGATTGGTGATAAAGTATCAGTAGAGAGGAGATACCTTTTTCCCAAATTAAATCTAACAGGATAGAATTTCCCTTCCTAGGGGTAGATTTCCTCTCACTTCCTGTTTTCTCTTTCCATTTGCAAGTAGGAGTCGTTTGTAAGTTGGATGTTTGAAAGTAGGGGCCTGGCGTATATACTCTGCAGAAATTTGCCCTATTAGATGTTGGTGTAGCCACAAGACTGGTGGGCACAGGAATGGGCCCTGCTGTGAGTTAATAGATCAAGATTTGTAATTGCATGCACCTGTTGAACAGGGCAGAAAAATTGGGGGTGGTGGTGGTGGACGGTTTTGCCACAAGACTGTAAGCTCTCACAGTTACTCTTGGTGGGCGCAGGAATGGGCCCTGCTGTGAGTTATTAGATCAAGATTTGTAATTGCAAGCACCTGATGAACAGGGCAGAAAAATTGGGCCTTTGGCGGTGGTGGTGGACGGTGTTGCCACAAGACTGTAGGCCCTCATAGTTACTCTTGGTGGGCGCAGGAATGGGCCCTGCTGTGAACTATTAGATCAAGATTTGTAATTACCCGCCCCTGTTAAACAGGGGCTGAAAAATTGTGCCTTAGGCACTGGTGCTGGTGCCACAACACTGCAACCCCTCACAGAGACTGTACTTGGAGCACAGCAGTCAC
This sequence comes from Lithobates sylvaticus, assembly GCA_028564925.1. Classification (NCBI taxonomy): domain Eukaryota; kingdom Metazoa; phylum Chordata; class Amphibia; order Anura; family Ranidae; genus Lithobates; species Lithobates sylvaticus. Next base: position 299,433,421 of record CM053026.1, read on the forward strand.
ACGTGTTGCGAAGCATTTTTTTAAAAAATTGTAAGTACACGCCCCTGTTAAACAGGGGCTGAAAAATTGTGCCTTAGGCACTGGTGCTGGTGCCACAACACTGCAACACGGCCCTCACAGAGACTGTACTTGGAGCACAGCAGTCACACGTGTTGCGAAGCATTTTTTTAAAAAATTGTAAGTACACGCCCCTGTTAAACAGGGGCTGAAAAATTGTGCCTTAGGCACTGGTGCTGGTGCCACAACACTGCAACACGGCCCTCACAGAGACTGTACTTGGAGCACAGCAGTCACACGTGTTGCGAAGCATTTTTTTAAAAAATTGTAAGTACACGCCCCTGTTAAACAGGGGCTGAAAAATTGTGCCTTAGGCACTGGTGCTGGTGCCACAACACTGCAACACGGCCCTCACAGAGACTGTACTTGGAGCACAGCAGTCACACGTGTTGCGAAGCATTTTTTTTAAAAAATTGTAAGTACACGCCCCTGTTAAACAGGGGCTGAAAAATTGTGCCTTAGGCACTGGTGCTGGTGCCACAACACTGCAACACGGCCCTCACAGAGACTGTACTTGGAGCACAGCAGTCACACGTGTTGCGAAGCATTTTTTTAAAAAATTGTAAGTACACGCCCCTGTTAAACAGGGGCTGAAAAATTGTGCCTTAGGCACTGGTGCTGGTGCCACAACACTGCAACACGGCCCTCACAGAGACTGTACTTGGAGCACAGCAGTCACACGTGTTGCGAAGCATTTTTTTAAAAAATTGTAAGTACACGCCCCTGTTAAACAGGGGCTGAAAAATTGTGCCTTAGGCACTGGTGCTGGTGCCACAACACTGCAACACGGCCCTCACAGAGACTGTACTTGGAGCACAGCAGTCACACGTGTTGCGAAGCATTTTTTTAAAAAATTGTAAGTACACGCCCCTGTTAAACAGGGGCTGAAAAATTGTGCCTTAGGCACTGGTGCTGTGGCATGGATCATTGAGGAGGAGGAAGAGGATAGTCAGTGAACATAAGAGGACAGTCACTCAGCATCAGCATAGGCAGTCTTGAAGGGATGTGACATTAAAAATTATTCGGTTATATCCGCCTCAGGTGCCTGGTAGCTGGTGGTGATCCAAGACTGATTCATTTTGATGAATGTCAGTCGATCAACCGAGGCGGTGGACAGGCGCACCCTATGATCAGTCACAAATCCTCCAGCAGCACTGAATGTGCGTTCGGAAAGAACGCTGGAGGCAGGACAGGCCAGTAGCTCAATTGCATACTGTGCAAGCTCTGGCCAGTGATCCATCCTCAGGACCCAGTAAGCCAGAGGATTTTCGGTGGGAAAGGTGTCCAAGTCTGACCTTGCCCCAAGGTATTCCTGCACCATGTATATCAGACGCTGGCGATGGTTGCTGGAACCGATCATACCTTGGGGCTGCGGACTAAAAAATTGTCTGAACGCATCGGTCAGACGTCCACCTTCCCCACCGCTCCTTCTGCCACTGACCGAAGCCTCAGCAACTCGTCGCCCAGGACCAGGAGTTTGTAGCCTCCCAGTTTCTGGGAACGCGTTGCACAGACCTTTCTGCAAGGCCTCCCTGAGATGTCTCATCCTCTGCTCCCTCTGCGACGGCAAGATAAGGTCCGCAACCTTACCCTTGTACCGCGGATCAAGGAGAGTGGCCAGCCAGTAATGGTCCCTCTCCTTGATCCGAAGAACACGAGGATCCTTCCGCAGGCTTTGCAGGATCAGGGAGGCCATGCAGCGTAGGTTAGCTGAGGCATTCGGTCCGGAGTCTTCTGGGTCACTGAGGATGACATGATCGCCAGCCACCTCCTCCCAGCCACGTACAAGTCCACTGGCTTGTTGGGACTGTACATCATCCCTAAAAGACTGCTGCTGCTGATGCTGAGTGCCAGGCTCCACCTCCATGCTCACACAATCCTCCTCCTCCTCCTCCTCCTCCTCATCCTCTTCCTGTGTGATGGGTGGGACAGAAGGAACACTGTCCGGATAAAGGGGGCCTTGAGAGGCAAGGAAGTCCTCCTCTTCCTGCCTCTGTTCTGCCTCAAGTGCCCTGTCCATTATCCCACGCAGCGTATGCTCCAACAGGTGGACAAGAGGGACAGTGTCACTGATGCATGCACTGTCACTGCTCACCATCCTCGTGGCCTCCTCAAATGGTGAGAGGACAGTGCATGCATCCCTGATCATGCTCCACTGACGTGGGGAAAAAAACCCAAGCTCCCCTGACCCTGTCCTGGTGCCGTAGTCGCAAAGGTACTCATTGATGGCCCTCTGCTGCGTGTGCAGTCGCTGCAGCATGGCCAACGTTGAGTTCCACCTGGTGGGCATGTCAGATATTAGGCGGTTCTTGGGCAGGTTCAGCTCCTTTTGCAGCTCAGTCAGCCGAGCACTGGCATTATAAGATCGGCGGAAATGCACACAGACTTTCCTGGCCTGCCTCAGGACATCCTGTAAGCCTGGGAACCTGCCCAAGAACCGCTGCACCACCAGGTTGAGGACGTGAGCCATGCAGGGCACATGGGTGAGCTGCCCCTGTCGCAGGGCGGAGAGGAGGTTGGTGCCATTGTCAGAAACGACCATTCCTGGCTTAAGCTGACGTGGCGTCAACCACCTCTCGGCCTGCCCCTGCAGAGCTGCCAGAACCTCTGGCCCAGTGTGGCTCCTGTCCCCCAAACACACCAGCGCAAGCACGGCATGGCATCTTTTTGCCTGCGTACTTGCGTAGCCCCTTGTACGCCTACGGAGCACCGCTGGTTCCAAGGACAGAGCACTGGAGGAAGAAGAAGAGGAGGGGGTGGAGGAGAGAGGTGTGTCACAACCAGTAGCAGTAGTCGCGTTTTGGAGGCGTGGTGGCGGAACAACCTCCAACACTACTGCACCTTGTCCTGCATCCCTCCCAGCTGCCAATAGAGTGACCCAATGGGCCGTGAAAGAAAGGTACCGTCCCTGTCCATGCCTGCTGGACCATGAGTCAGCGGTAATATGCACCTTACCGCTGACCGCCCTGTCCAGCGAGGCATGGACATTGCCCTCCACATGCCGGTAGAGAGACGGAATCGCCTTCCGCGAGAAAAAGTGGCGTTTGGGAACCTGCCACTGAGGAACCGCACATTGAACAAACTCACGGAAGGGGGCCGAGTCTACCAACTGAAAAGGCAGCAGTTGAAGTGCTAGCAATTTAGCAAGGCTAGCATTCAACCGCTGGGCATGTGGATGGCTGGGAGTGTACTTCTTTCTACGGTCCAGCAGCTGGGGCAGGGAAATTTGCCTGCTGCATTCGGACGTCGGTGTACTGCAAGTACTTGGTTGTGACACACCGAATTCTACACCTTCAGTCCTCTCAGAGCAGCTTTCAGAGAGGACTGAAGGTGTAGTGGGGATGGAGATCCCAGCTGAGGAGGAGCAAGGAGAGGTCCGCTTAGTTCTTTGGTGTGGGTCTTTTATGTGTGCCTGCCAACGAGCTGCATGGCAGGTCGCCATATGTCTGGTCATGCTTGTCGTGCCCAAGCGGCTGATGTTTTGGCCACGCGAGATACGCTTGAGACAAATATTGCAAATAGCAGTGGTGCGATCTGCTGCACTCGTCTCAAAAAAGGCCCACACCAAAGAACTTTTCTGATAACGTGCAGAGGCAGCGCCCTGCACAGGCGGAGCTCTGCGGTGTTGTACAGTTGCTGTGCTGGCCTCTACCTGGCCTCCAGGGGGCATCCTGCCTCGTTGGACATGTGACGCCGCATCCTCCTCCTCCTCGTCCTCCTCCTCATCCTCTCTCCCTTGAGGCACCCACGTGGAGTCAGTGACCTCATCATCCCCTCCCTCTTCACCACTAGAGCAAACCTGGCAGTAAGCTGCAGCTGGTGGAACTGTACTGCCAGATTCCTCAAGCTGGGTATCGTCATCCGAGCCTTCGAATCGTTGGGCATCCTCCTGGAGCATGTACCCAACACTGTGCTCAAAGAGTTCGGGGGACTCCTCAGGAGGACATGGTGGGTCTAGGGAAGGGGTGGCTGATGATGCTCTGTCAGTACCCTGAGCCTGGGTGAGAGAGGATGAGGAGGATGAGGAGGGCTTGGTCATCCATTCTACCAAGCCTTCAGCATGATGCGGCTCCACATGTCCAGCTGCCGAAAACAAAGACGCGCGTGTCCCATGGCCACGTGCTGATGACGATGCACGACCACGTCCACGTCCACGGCCACGTCCACTAGAAACAGAGACTGTCTGCCCTGTGTTCTTGGCTCTGCACGCTCTGCCTCCCCTTGGCGGTCTTCCAGCCATTGTAGTCGGTAGTCCTGTGGGTGCTGCTGAGAAGAAAATATAGGAGCTCTGTGTGATGCCACTAACACACTAGAAGTCCTATAGGTGCTTCTGCAAAGAAAATATAGGAGCTCTGTGTGATGCCACTAACACACTAGAAGTCCTGTGGGTGCTGCTGAGAAGAAAATATAGGAGCTCTGTGTGATGCCACTAACACACTAGAAGTCCTATGGGTGCTTCTGCAAAGAAAATATAGGAGCTCTGTGTGATGCCACTAACACACTAGAAGTCCTGTGGGTGCTGCTGAGAAGAATATATAGGAGCTCTGTGTGATGCCACTAACACACTAGAAGTCCTGTGGGTGCTGCTGAGAAGAAAATATAGGAGCTCTGTGTGATGCCACTAACACACTAGAAGTCCTATGGGTGCTTCTGCAAAGAAAATATAGGAGCTCTGTGTGATGCCACTAACACACTAGAAGTCCTGTGGGTGCTGCTGAGAAGAAAATATAGGAGCTCTGTGTGATGCCACTAACACACTAGAAGTCCTATAGGTGCTTCTGCAAAGAAAATATAGGAGCTCTGTGTGATGCCACTAACACACTAGAAGTCCTGTGGGTGCTGCTGAGAAGAAAATATAGGAGCTCTGTGTGATGCCACTAACACACTAGAAGTCCTGTGGGTGCTTCTGCAAAGAAAATAGAGGAGCTCTGTGTGATGCCACTAACACACTAGAAGTCCTATAGGTGCTTCTGCAAAGAAAATATAGGAGCTCTGTGTGATGCCACTAACACACTAGAAGTCCTGTGGGTGCTGCTGAGAAGAATATATAGGAGCTCTGTGTGATGCCACTAACACACTAGAAGTCCTATGGGTGCTTCTGCAAAGAAAATAGAGGAGCTCTGTGTGATGCCACTAACACACTAGAAGTCCTGTGGGTGCTTCTGCAAAGAAAATAGAGGAGCTCTGTGTGATGCCACTAACACACTAGAAGTCCTATAGGTGCTTCTGCAAAGAAAATATAGGAGCTCTGTGTGATGCCACTAACACACTAGAAGTCCTGTGGGTGCTGCTGAGAAGAATATATAGGAGCTCTGTGTGATGCCACTAACACACTAGAAGTCCTATGGGTGCTTCTGCAAAGAAAATAGAGGAGCTCTGTGTGATGCCACTAACACACTAGAAGTCCTGTGGGTGCTTCTGCAAAGAAAATAGAGGAGCTCTGTGTGATGCCACTAACACACTAGAAGTCCTGTGGGTGCTGCTGAGAAGAATATATAGGAGCTCTGTGTGATGCCACTAACACACTAGAAGTCCTATGGGTGCTTCTGCAAAGAAAATAGAGGAGCTCTGTGTGATGCCACTAACACACTAGAAGTCCTGTGGGTGCTTCTGCAAAGAAAATAGAGGAGCTCTGTGTGATGCCACTAACACACTAGAAGTCCTGTGGGTGCTTCTGCAAAGAAAATAGAGGAGCTCTGTGTGATGCCACTAACACACTAGAAGTCCTATGGGTGCTTCTGCAAAGAAAATAGAGGAGCTCTGTGTGATGCCACTAACACACTAGAAGTCCTGTGGGTGCTTCTGCAAAGAAAATAGAGGAGCTCTGTGTGATGCCACTAACACACTAGAAGTCCTGTGGGTGCTTCTGCAAAGAAAATAGAGGAGCTCTGTGTGATGCCACTAACACACTAGAAGTCCTGTGGGTGCTTCTGCAAAGAAAATAGAGGAGCTCTGTGTGATGCCACTAACACACTAGAAGTCCTGTGGGTGCTGCTGAGAAGAATATATAGGAGCTCTGTGTGATGCCACTAACACACTAGAAGTCCTGTGGGTGCTTATGCAAAGAAAATAGAGGAGCTCTGTGTGATGGGACTAACACACTTCAAGTCCTATAGGTGCTTCTGGGAAGAAAATATTGCTCTGTGTGTGTAATGGGACTAACACACTTCAAGTCCTATAGGTGCTTCTGGGAAGAAAATATAGCTCTGTGTGTGTAATGGGACTAACACACTTCAAGTCCTATAGGTGCCTCTGGGAACAAAATATAGGAGCTCTGCCTGCCTGCCACGAACACACTACAAGTCCTATAGGTGCTTCTGGTAACAAAATATAGGAGCTCTGCCTGCCTGCCACTAACACACTACAAGTCCTATAGGTGCTTCTGGGAAGAAAATATAGCTCTGTGTGTGTAATGGGACTAACACACTTCAAGTCCTATAAGTGCTTCTGGGAACAAAATATAGGAGCTCTGCCTGCCTGCCACGAACACACTACAAGTCCTATAGGTGCTTCTGGGAAGAAAATATAGCTCTGTGTGTGTAATGGGACTAACACACTTCAAGTCCTATAGGTGCTTCTGGGAACAAAGTATAGCTCTTTGTGTGTAATGGGACTAACACACTTCAAGTCCTATAGGTGCTTCTGGGAAGAAAATATAGCTCTGTGTGTGTGATGGGACTAACACACTTCAAGTCCTATAGGTGCTTCTGGGAACAAAATATAGCTCTGTGTGTGTAATGGGACTAACACACTTCAAGTCCTATAGGTGCTTCTGGGAACAAAATATAGCTCTGTGTGTGTGATGGGACTAACACACTTCAAGTCCTATAGGTGCTTCTGGGAAGAAAATATAGCTCTGTGTGTGTAATGGGACTAACACACTACAAGTCCTATAGGTGCTTCTGGGAAGAAAATATAGCTCTGTGTGTGTAATGGGACTAACACACTTCAAGTCCTATAGGTGCTTCTGGGAAGAAAATATAGCTCTGTGTGTGTGATGGGACTAACACACTTCAAGTCCTATAGGTGCTTCTGGGAAGAAAATATAGCTCTGTGTGTGTAATGGGACTAACACACTTCAAGTCCTATAGGTGCTTCTGGGAAGAAAATATAGCTCTGTGTGTGTAATGGGACTAACACACTTCAAGTCCTATAGGTGCTTCTGGGAACAAAATATAGCTCTGTGTGTGTAATGGGACTAACACACTTCAAGTCCTATAGGTGCTTCTGGGAAGAAAATATAGCTCTGTGTGTGTAATGGGACTAACACACTTCAAGTCCTATAGGTGCTTCTGGGAACAAAGTATAGCTCTTTGTGTGTAATGGGACTAACACACTTCAAGTCCTATAGGTGCTTCTGGGAAGAAAATATAGCTCTGTGTGTGTGATGGGACTAACACACTTCAAGTCCTATAGGTGCTTCTGGGAACAAAATATAGCTCTGTGTGTGTAATGGGACTAACACACTTCAAGTCCTATAGGTGCTTCTGGGAACAAAATATAGCTCTGTGTGTGTGATGGGACTAACACACTTCAAGTCCTATAGGTGCTTCTGGGAAGAAAATATAGCTCTGTGTGTGTAATGGGACTAACACACTTCAAGTCCTATAGGTGCTTCTGGGAAGAAAATATAGCTCTGTGTGTGTAATGGGACTAACACACTTCAAGTCCTATAGGTGCTTCTGGGAAGAAAATATAGCTCTGTGTGTGTAATGGGACTAACACACTTCAAGTCCTATAGGTGCTTCTGGGAAGAAAATATAGCTCTGTGTGTGTAATGGGACTAACACACTTCAAGTCCTATAGGTGCTTCTGGGAAGAAAATATAGCTCTGTGTGTGTGATGGGACTAACACACTTCAAGTCCTATAGGTGCTTCTGGGAACAAAATATAGCTCTGTGTGTGTAATGGGACTAACACACTTCAAGTCCTATAGGTGCTTCTGGGAAGAAAATATAGCTCTGTGTGTGTAATGGGACTAACACACTTCAAGTCCTATAGGTGCTTCTGGGAAGAAAATATAGCTCTGTGTGTGTAATGGGACTAACACACTTCAAGTCCTATAGGTGCTTCTGGGAACAAAATATAGCTCTGTGTGTGTGATGGGACTAACACACTTCAAGTCCTATAGGTGCTTCTGGGAAGAAAATATAGCTCTGTGTGTGTAATGGGACTAACACACTACAAGTCCTATAGGTGCTTCTGGGAAGAAAATATAGCTCTGTGTGTGTAATGGGACTAACACACTTCAAGTCCTATAGGTGCTTCTGGGAAGAAAATATAGCTCTGTGTGTGTGATGGGACTAACACACTTCAAGTCCTATAGGTGCTTCTGGGAACAAAATATAGCTCTGTGTGTGTAATGGGACTAACACACTTCAAGTCCTATAGGTGCTTCTGGGAACAAAATATAGCTCTGTGTGTGTGATGGGACTAACACACTTCAAGTCCTATAGGTGCTTCTGGGAACAAAATATAGCTCTGTGTGTGTAATGGGACTAACACACTTCAAGTCCTATAGGTGCTTCTGGGAACAAAATATAGCTCTGTGTGTGTGATGGGACTAACACACTTCAAGTCCTATAGGTGCTTCTGGGAAGAAAATATAGCTCTGTGTGTGTAATGGGACTAACACACTTCAAGTCCTATAGGTGCTTCTGGGAAGAAAATATAGCTCTGTGTGTGTAATGGGACTAACACACTTCAAGTCCTATAGGTGCTTCTGGGAAGAAAATATAGCTCTGTGTGTGTAATGGGACTAACACACTTCAAGTCCTATAGGTGCTTCTGGGAAGAAAATATAGCTCTGTGTGTGTAATGGGACTAACACACTTCAAGTCCTATAGGTGCTTCTGGGAAGAAAATATAGCTCTGTGTGTGTAATGGGACTAACACACTTCAAGTCCTATAGGTGCTTCTGGGAACAAAGTATAGCTCTTTGTGTGTAATGGGACTAACACACTTCAAGTCCTATAGGTGCTTCTGGGAAGAAAATATAGCTCTGTGTGTGTGATGGGACTAACACACTTCAAGTCCTATAGGTGCTTCTGGGAACAAAATATAGGAGCTCTGCCTGCCTGCCACGAACACACTACAAGTCCTATAGGTGCTTCTGGTAACAAAATATAGGAGCTCTGCCTGCCTGCCACTAACACACTACAAGTCCTATAGGTGCTTCTGGTAACAAAATATAGGAGCTCTGCCTGCCTGTCACTAACACACTACAAGTCCTATAGGTGCTTCTGGTAACAAAATATAGGAGCTCTGCCTGCCTGCCACTAACACACTACAAGTCCTATAGGTGCTTCTGGTAACAAAATATAGGAGCTCTGCCTGCCTGTCACTAACACACTACAAGTCCTATAGGTGCTTCTGGTAACAAAATATAGGAGCTCTGCCTGCCTGTCACTAACACACTACAAGTCCTATAGGTGCTTCTGGTAACAAAATATAGGAGCTCTGCCTGCCTGCCACTAACACACTACAAGTCCTATAGGTGCTTCTGGTAACAAAATATAGGAGCTCTGCCTGCCTGTCACTAACACACTACAAGTCCTATAGGTGCTTCTGGTAACAAAATATAGGAGCTCTGCCTGCCTGCCACTAACACACTACAAGTCCTATAGGTGCTTCTGGTAACAAAATATAGGAGCTCTGCCTGCCTGCCACGAACACACTACAAGTCCTATAGGTGCTTCTGGTAACAAAATATAGGAGCTCTGCCTGCCTGCCACGAGCACACTACAAGCCCCTCTTTGTCAATCAATCTTTGTAACTGAATCTATCTAACTCAATCTCTGCAAGTGAATCTCTCTCTCTATCTATCTAAATGCAGCAGAGTGTCACAGGAACAGCCTGCTCAATCTGCGCCGGAACAGCATGTGACCGGCGCAGACGGCGTGGCGGCGTTTTATAGGGGGGGGCGTGTACTACAGCCCCTGAGCTGTAATTGGCTACAGGCGTCCTGCCTGTAGCCAATTATGGCTCTTCGAGTTTCCGGGGCTGTGATTGGCCAAGCATGCGGGGTCACAGTGCATGCTTGGCCAATCATCAGCCAGCAATGCACTGCGTCGGCCGCGCCGGCCGCAATGCATTGCGGGGCCGCGCGCATCACACGAACGTGATGCGAGCGGCCAAAATAGTTCTGGGCTCGCCGAGCGAGCGAACGCCCGGTGCTCGATGCGAACGTGGGTTCGCATCGAGCACCGGGCCCATCCTTACTCACTAGGTGAGGAGCAAATTAATGACCACATTTTATATACTAATTATTGGGAAATCCATCTATTCCTGGGGCTTTGGATCGGAGGAGGCCTTTGATAACTTGAAAGATTTCTGCAGTTGAACGTTTAGCCTCTGCTCATTACAGAGGGAAGGAAGAGATTGTCAAGAAATTGGTTGATTTGGTGTTCGGTGGGTTGTGGGGTACTCGGATCATGCTGGAGGTTTTATTGATCGGAATAGAAGTTTTTAAAAACTTCAGCTATAAGAGATGGGTCATAGACTTTCGTGTTGTCCCTGGGGCTTCTAAGAAAGGGAATTCTGGTGGGAGCTATTTTAGGTTTAACGCTTCTAGCTAGGTAGGAGCCAGTTTTGTTGCTCAGTGTGTATCTGTTAGCTCTGAGGGATTTAACCTGCTTTTCATGGGTATAAAGTATTAGGTCTCTTGGTGCATTATGGAGATGCAGTAGCTTAGCAGAGTTAGCAGAATTAGCATACAGCTCTCTTCGGTTTCACATATGGAGTTGGTTAATTGGTCAAATTGTTGGGGTCTATGCTTTTTTTTGCAAGCCCCTAACTGTATTAGTGTACCTCTGAGACATGCTTTATGGGCTGCCCAGAGTGAGAATTTGGAAATTTTGTTAGTGTCATTAAGATCAAAGTAGGTTTGTAGAGCCTTTTCAATCAGTTGGCTTGGCTGTGCTCAGGGTTGTATAGGAAGTACATATTAAGCCTCCATAGGGGGTGGCTTTAGTTGGTTTGGAGCCAGTTAGGTGCATGGTAATAGGGGCATGATCCGACCAAGTGATGGTTTCAATAACCAAAGAGGTATCACATGGGAGTGTCCATCTCTCAACAATAAACATGTCAATTCTTGAATAAGATCTATGAGAAGTGGAAAAGAAGGAATAGTCCCTCTTTCCCGCATGGTGACATCTCCAAATGTCAAACAGACCATGTTTGAAGAAAAATGTGTTCAGACAGGCTGATGGCCTCCTGGATTTAGCTGTGATATCAATGGAGGGATCAGCGACTGCGTTAAAGTCACCTCCTTTTATTAAATGCCCCTAAAGGCATTTAGCGATCCGCTTTAGAAGTTTATTTAAAAAACTGGTCTGTTTTACGTTGGGAGTATATACATTGACTAGCATGTATGATACATCATCAATATCACAGACTACAACAATAAATCTGTCATTATCATCAATTAAGGAAGACTTAAGTTGGAATTTAAAGGAATCCTTGATGGCTATTAATACTCCTGCTTTCTTCTTGGCAGGATAAGCTGTAAATGTCTGTGAGAAATGTTTCAATGAAAGCTTCGGTGGAGCATGTTTGAGGAAATGGGTCTCCTGCAAAAATATAATGTCTCCTTGAAAGGATAAAATCTCTTTTTGCAAGGCCCTTTGCTTGTGTTGGCCTATAAGGCCCTTTACATTGAGTGACACGATTTTAGTAGGTATGGGGGGTGATAGCTTGGCTTGATGAGTGCAGGGCAATAAAGTGTGTTCCAGTCTCCAAACTGGGAGGGAGGTTTTCGGATGTGTTGAAGAGTAGTTTGCAAAGGCTTGATGAGTATCTTGGGGGGTTTCTGTCAATTATGCAGTTACATGAGGGATATGCTGTATTGGGAAGAAGAGAGTAGGACCAGAGCTTCCAGATAAGGAAAAAATAAACTAAAAAACAACCGAGCTCCATAAACCAAGCTCCATAGGCAATATGTGATACTTACTTCTTGATGGGGGAAAATCAGAGAGGTAACAAACCGTACCCTATAAGTGTCTGCCGTATGAATCAACATAGAACACTGGTGAGGCAGATCCAGACCTAGAGATTCTCCATTTTAAAAAGCAAAGAGATCAGAGCGAGGTAATGAAGGAATGCTACCACCTTGATTAGGACCATTCCATGGAGATTTTAACAGGTGGGGCCTTGCTGGGAAGTTGGGGGGAGGCCAGAGGGATAATGTTCCACTCTTTCAAGAATTTAATTTCTCTATCGAGCGAATGCACCACGTGTTTCTTGCCTTGGTGTGTAATGATCAGTTTAGTAGGTCAACCCCATCGGAAGGTGATCTTGTGGTTGTGTAGGGCTTTAGTTAGGGTGAGAAATTGCCGCCTGTTATTAAGAGTGGCAGCCAAGAGGTCAGCGTACAGTGCTACCCCATTGAATCTGATAATGCCAGCTTGGTGTGAGCAGCTGCCATGGCTTTGTCCTTGGTGGTGTAAAAATGTATAAAAGCCAGGACATCCCTTGGGGTGGTGTCAGGGAAGTATGAGGGCTTGAGAATTCTGTGAGCCCTATCTATGAGGAGCTCCATAACTGATGCCAATGGTAGCAGTTCAGATAGTAGTTGCTGAAGTAAATTGTGCAGTAGTGGTTGCGTAATTGTTTTGGGTATGCCACAAAATTTATTGTGGCAGGAGCAGTTTTTGATATCCACAAATTTCGTCCTCATGACCATTATATGCATCAATAACATCGTTATGGGCATGGCAGATATCCCATATTTTGTCTTTAGCAAGGGACATCCTAAAGAAAAGGTCCTGGACTGCAGAGGTTACATTGGTCAGCTGACATATCCATGTACAAAAATCCCTTGAGTGACAGGAGCATGTCTTTAAGGTCAGCAATGGTGGCAGGTTGGGCAGAGGAGGGATAGTCCTCAAGAGGTCTCATTAGTTATAGTGAGGAGTGAGATCTAGCTGGAAGCCCTGCACCATCCTCCCCATCTTCCTGTTTGGACATTTTTAGTTTAGTGGGGCTGCGTATGGTGGGGGAGTCAGGAGGGGAAGACTCACTGTTTGCTTTGTACAGAGAAGCCGTGCTGCTGCCCTGTGGAGGCCACTGCATGTCCTCTCCATGCCGCTACAGTGCCTCTGTGTGTCTCATGTGAGAAGAAGCTGAGAAGAAGCATTTTGTTGTAGTCTATCTCCGGCCAAGGTGAGTCGGTAAGTTTCTGTGGGCCAAGGTGGGCATTCCAATGCTTAGACATGTTGGGCAGGTATCTGGGCTGCTTGTGGGTTTGATGGTGTGGATAGAGGGTCACCTTCTGTCGCTGTAAATGATCGCTGGGAGAACTTCGGAACCGGAGCTCCCTCATTCTGCGTCCATGCAGATCCGCGGCCGGCCACGCCCCCAACTGGAACTTTTTTTAATGTTTACAGACCGTACGGTGAAACTAGCGAGATAAGGCATATGTTACTTTGTACTTACTCGGTAATGCACCTTCCAATCTCCCTCCATATCTTTTCTGTTATCCTGTGTGTGTAAAATGGTCTTGTTCATTAAGCCTTGCTAGTTACACTAAACAAAGAAAAGTAAAAAAAAAAAAAAAAATGTAATAAAAATAAAAAGAGTTGGCTGTTAGTGATTTCAGTGCTTGAACAGCAGTAAATATCCAGCTCTCTTCAGCTCTGCTGACAAGAAATACATTTTTAGATATTTTAGATTTTAGACGTCCTTTTTTTTCCCACAAATAGAGCTATCTTTTGGTGGTATTTGATCCCCTCTGTGGTTTTTATTTTTTTGCGCTATAAACAAAAAAAAGGGTAAATTTTGAAAAAAAGCTATATTTTTTTCTTTTTGCTATAATAAATATCCCCAAAAAATATATAAAAAAATTAATTTCTTCCACAGTTTAGGCCAATGTGTATTATTCTACATATTTTGGTAAAAAAAATCACAATAAGCGTATATATTGGTTTGCGCAAAATGTATTGCGTCTACAAAATAGGGGATACATTTATGGCATTTTTATTAATTTTTTTTTATTAGTAATGGTGGCAATCTGCGATTTTTATCATGACTGCAACATTGCGTAGGACAGATCGAACACTTTTGACACTATTTTGGGACCATTGGCATTTATACAGTGATGATCAGTGCTATAAAAATGCACTGATTACTGTGTAAATGTCACTAGCAGGGAAGGGCTTAAACACTAGGGGGCGATCAAGGGGTTAACTGTGTTTCCTCAGCATGTTCTAACTGTAGGGGGATTAGCTCACTAGAACATGACAGAGATCACTGCTCCCGATCACTGGGAGTAGTAGATCCCTGTCATGTTGCTAGGCAGAACAGGGAAATGCCTTGTTTACATAGGCATCTCCCTGTTCTGCCTCTCCGTGCTATGATTGTGGGCCACCGGTGGACATCGAGTCCGCAGGACCCGCGAGCACGCACCTGGGGTGCGCGCCCGCTAGCCACGGATGACGCAACAATATACGGGTACATTGTTTTGCTCACCCATGCCACTTTGCCTACGTATATTGGCATGAGCCGGTCAGCAAGTGGTTAAAACTAAGATGCTTTAAATGTTACAATAATATAAATATACTGTATCCTGTAGTGGTTTTGTAAATGTTACTTATTTATAATAATCAAGACTAAAAATGCAATTTAAAAAATAACTTTGTTCTTTTTCAGACATGTCAGAAATATAAGAAATATTTCATACTACTCTTATAGCAGGCATGTAGAGCATTACGTTTTTTTTTTCACATTTTATAGTTACTTGTTATAAAAGCTTGCTGCTTACAAAACTAAAAATCTAAAATTTAAACACACAAATCAGTGAAATGGAGGACAGTGACTAATCATCCTCTATCCCTTTAAGCTAACGTCATAAGAATTTGCAGTTAAAGACAGAGGTGGGAATTAATATTCATACATTTGCCATAGTTTATGTGCAGAGATGAGGATGGAAAGTGTGTGCTAAATTACTAAACCAATACGTTTATTTGAGAGAATAGGTGCACAAGGTGCATCAATTCTATAGTGGAAAACCTTCTAAAAAGTACACTAAGTACAAACTGGTGTACAGAAATTAGAAATTGGGCTTGTCATCTGATAAAGGTTTGTTTGTAAAGGTGTACTGTCAATATGGTCTATATTGTCAGATGTTTATCATTTTCATTTTGAAAAAAAAGAGAAAAATATTGAATCATGAAGCTTAAAATATTGATCCATAACAAAAAATGTAATACATTGCAGCTTTAGTTTGTTAGGCTTTTTTCCCCTCTGCTTACAACCTGGTAATCTGGCCAGTAACAAACCCCATGTATTGAAGTTGCCTACACTCTGGGCGAAGGAACACAGGAGCATCATTGTCAGTCTGGGGTCAAGGGGAGTGTTGGATGTACTAACAAATTTAAATACGCTAACATAGTGAAGCAAAACTCCAGCTAATACTTTATAAGCAGTTACAGCAAACTGTTTTTTTCCTTTTACGATAAAGGTTTTACATAAATAAATTAGTTGTAAGCACTCTGTCAGTGGTTAATGATTTGTTTCACCCTGTATCTTTTGAAAAACAACAGACTTACTGGCAGGACCACTAGGTGAAAATAAAAGAAAGAAAGCCTTTCAGGCGCCGATGTTGTTCACGATAATGGGTATGAAGACGAGTGAGGGGAAGATGGCCCCCACCCGAGACTATACCATAGCAGGTCGGAAGCGACGTCAAACCGTCACTTCCGCCCATACCTCTTAACCACTTAAGCCCCGGACCATTGTGCAGCCAAAGGACCAGGCCCCTTTTTTTCGGCACTGCGTCGTTTTTGACAATTGCGCGGTCGTGCGACGTGGCTCCAAAACAAAATTGACATCCTTTTTTATCCTACAAATAGAGCTTTCTTTTGGTGGTATTTGATCGCCCATTTTTTGCGTATAAACAAAAATAGAGCGACAATTTTGAAAAAAAGAATATTTTTTACTTTTTAATAAAAAGAATCCCAAAAAATATATAAAAAAACATTTTTTTTCCTCAGTTTCCGATACGTATTCTTACAATCTCAATTAGCGATTATTGATGGTTAGCTTTTCACATAATAGGGGTGGCATTTTTATTATATCTTTTTTTTTTACTGCGCGCAGAGAATTGTGACTGTGCATAATGGCGGACACATCGACATTTTTGACACATTTTTGGGACCATTGTCATTTATACAGAAATCAGTGCTATTTAAATGCACTGATTCCTATGTAAATGACACTGGCAGTGAAGGAGTTAACCACTAGGGGGCGGGGGGGGTTACGTCAGTGTGTGTTTTTTTTACAGTAGGGGGCGTGGCTTTACATCTGACATCACGAACGCTTTCCCGATGACAGGGAACAGCCGATCATGACAGGCAGTGTAGGAAGCGTTTGTTTACACAGACCTCTCCCGTCTTCAGCTCTGTGACCCGATCGCGGGACACCAGCGGCAATCGGGTCCGCTGGTCCCGCGGCTGCGATCAAGGAGTGACCGGGTTCGGGAGCACCCCCACCGTCTCGTGCGACCATAGCTGGGGGGGACGTAACGTGCTTTTGCCCAGCCGTGCCATTCGTCACATAAATCTACTGCCCTTAACTTAAAGGAACATTTTTCTGTTGTCATGTTTTCAAATGACAATTTTTTTATTTATTTTTTTGCATATAAGTCCAAATATGAGATCTGAGGACTTTTTGACCCCAGATCTCATATTTAAGAGGACCTGCCATGCCTTTTTTCTATTTCAAGGGATGTTTACATTCCTTGTAATAGGAATAAAAGTGACCCAATTTTTTTTTTTTTAAAATAGTGAAAAAATAAATAAAATCAAATAAATAAAATCAAGAAACATTTTTTTTTTAAAGCTCCCCATCCCGACGTGCTCGAGTGCAAAAGCGAACGCATACTTGAGTAGCGCCTGCATATGAAAACTGTGGTCAAGCCACACATGGGAGGTATCGCTGCGATCAGTAAGTGAGAGCAATAATTCTAGCTCTAGCCCTCCTCTGTAACGCAACACATGCAACCTGTAGAATTTTTTAAACGTTGCCTATGGAGATTTTTGAGGGTAAAAGTTTGACGCCATTCTACGAGCAGGCGCAATTTTGAACCGTGACATGTGGGGTATCAATTTACTCGGCGTAACATTATCTTTCAGGACTAACTTTACTGTTGTCTTATTTTTTTATTCAAAAAAGTGTTTTTTTTTTTTCAAAAAAGGTGAGCTTGTAAGACCGCTGCGCTAATATGATGTGAAAATGCCATTTATTCTCTAGGTTGTTAGAAAAAAAACAATATATAATGTTTGGGGTAAGTAATTTTCTAGCAAAAAAAAAAATGTTTTATACATGTAAACACCAAAATCTCAAAATGAGGCTGGTCTTAAAGTGGTTAAAGGTGTTGTAAAAGCAGAAGGTTTTTATTTTAACTTTAATGCATTCTATACATTAAGTTAAAAAACCTTTTGTGTGCAGCAGTCACCCCAGAACCCCCCCCCCCCCCTTAATTACTTGAGCCCCATCTCTCTCCAGCAATGTCCACAAATGTGTAAGCCTCCTGATTGGCTGAGACACAGCAATGGCGCCATTGGCTCCCGCGGCTGTCGATCAAAGTCAGTCAACCAATCTGCGGAGAGAGGAGGCGGGCTGGATGAGAGCTCCGTGTCTAAATGGACACACAGAGCTGTGACTCAGCTCCAGTGCCCCCATAGAAAGCTGCTGACTGTGGGGGCACTTGATAGGAGGAAGGGGCCAGAAACAGTAAAGAGAGAATCGAGAAGAGGAGGATCCGGGCTTCTCTGTGCAAAACCAACTGCACAGAGGAGGTAAGTTTAACATGTTTGTTATTTTTTATTTTATTTTTTAAATGAGGCTTTACAATCACTATAAGAATTGGTAAGCTGCAATATAATAAATATTTGCTTTTGGGTTTAATTCAACTTTAAACTCAATGTCCAGAATGAAAATTATGCAAACATCCCATGTGAATTAAAATAGGTTCATATAACTAAATTTAGAAGTGAAAATGAATGAAAAAAAGGTTAGGTACAGACTAAAATATGTGTCTTTGTCATTTTCATCAGATATTCAATTCATCCCAAAGGTGTTCTATCGGGTTAAGGTCAGGAATCTGTGCAGGTCAATTAAGTTCCTTCACCCTAAACTTGCTCATTCAAGTCTTTATGGACTTTGCTTTATGCGCTGGTGCGCAGTCATGTTGAACAGGAAGGGTCCATCCCCAAACTGTTCCCACAAAGTTGGGAGCATGAAATTGTCCAAAATGTCCTGGTATGCTCATGCCTTAAGAGTTCCCTTCACTGGAACTAAGGGGCCAAGCCCAACCCCTGAAAAACAACCCCCACGCCCCCCCCCTCCACCAAATGATTTGGACCAGTGCAGAAAGCTAGGTCCATAAAGACATGGATGAGCAAGTTTGGGGTGTACGAACTTCACTGGACAGAGTCCTGATCTCAACCAGATAGAACATCTTCGGGATGAATTAGAGTGGAGATTGCAAGCCAGGCCCTCTTGTCCAACATCAGTGGCTGACCTCACAAATGCGCTTCTGGAAGAATGGTCAAACATTCCCATAGACACACTCCTAAACCTTGTGGAAAGCCTTCCCAGAAGAGTTGAAGCTGTTATTAGCTACAAAGGGTGAGCCAACTCAATAGTGAACCCTACAGACTAAGACTGAGATGCCAATAAAGTTCATGTGCGTGTAAAGACGGAACAACGTAGAGGCTAGTAGCCAATAGCTTTGATCTGTAATTTGATCTGAGCATGCGTGGCACTTTGTAATATAAAAAGTAAAAAATATTTTTTTCCAACGGAAAAAGTCAGATTGGTACATGTCCCCCATGAAGTTCATGTGCGTGTAAAGACAGGCAATTGTCCCCCATGGCAGTGCCAAATTATCCAATGCTTTTTTATACAATAGTTTGCCTATTAGCTCCAAAATATCCAGAATGTAACCAGAAGATTGCCCCACATAAGCTTCAGTTGGATTCACCTTTCATTTTGGGTAACAAGATTCACAAAATCCTTGGCAAAGCAAACATGAGCAGATTCACCTATCACCATACACAACTCTATATCAATTTTGCAAAACATTAGAAATTAAACACAAGTCATTAATTCTGAAATAAATGATTATGTTTTTGTTTTAACAGATATAATGAAAACAACACATTTTGAACTTGTGGAAATTATGTTGTTGGTCATTAATGCATTTTCTTATAGTTCTTGTATGTCTTAGTTGAAAAATGAATATATGAAACAGTATGAATAAAATATAGCAGATGAGATGACTTCTTTGCTTATATAATAACACTGAACTGCATGTAATATATCAAAGTCAAAGAAAATTAACCCCCTGGAGTAAACAGGATCTTGTTTATATGTATTAAATACTGATATAAAATATACATTTGACTGAGTCTAGTATAGAAATACACTATGGGACATAGACCTGAAAGAGTAGGCTTTGATATGTTTGCTATTCGGGAGGCATGCATAATTGCCTACCAGAGTGATGGTGTTTATTACTTGTATAACCAGATACATCATTTCAGCAGTCAGAGGATCACACACAGATATTTCCCAATTGACCCTCTGGTGATTATCTTTTGACAGTAACTTTAGATTTGGAATTATCATTTATATGCTTTCTTTATGCATGTCCTGTGCTTTTGCCTTATGATAAAGAAACACAATATTAAATGTATGTGCTTTGCACTTTACAAATGACTCCCTCATTATATGCAGATCAATGTGCTATCTATAGGCATGAAAGTTTTATGGGAAAATTATGTATTTTTTTTTTCTTTTGCGCTTTGAACAGAGTATCAGTAAACAATACACTAAGTTAAAGTATACAGTATCTAAATTAAAAATAATAAATATTTTTTTTTCTAAAATAACAAACACGCTATACTTACCTGTACAATGCCCTGAACCTTCTCTTCAGGGTTTCCAGCTGGTACTGTCTGCTTCTCCTCTTCTCTGTCTGCGCCCATAGAAAACTGCTTGCTTAGGGGCTAAGGGTGGTATAATGGAGATATTGAAACCCTGGTTTCAATATATTCACAAATACCATAATACCTCTTGAATATATTAAACAAGTGAAATGTTTATTATGGTAACAGTTGCCATTGACAAAGAACTGTGTGAATGGTTGTGCTATATAAAACAACTCAACATGAATTTGGTGGTGCATCATAAGCATGTCCGTGAAATATGGATTGATTAAATAAGTGTTGTCATGTGTTCTGGTTTAGATATGTTACCAACGACCCTATTATTTTTTTTTTCAGACTAACCAGCATCCTGTGAAGTCCTGGACAATTCTGCCTACATTTTTCTGCAATGCTGACTACAGGAAAAAATAGCTCAGTCTTATGCCTTGTACACACGGTCGGACATTCCGACCAAAAAATATGCCGTAATAGTTTTTTCCGACGGATTTTGGGCAAAACTTGTCTTGCATACACACGGTCGCACAAAGTTGTCGGAAAATCCGATTGTTCAGAATGAGGTGAAGTACAACACGTACAACGGGACTACATAGAGGCCAGTAGCCAATAACTTTCATCACCAAATTTCTTCTGAACATGCGTGGCACTTTGTGCATTGGAATTCTCTAAACACGATCGGAAAAAGTCTGATCGGATTTTGTTGTCGGAAAATTTTAGGTCCTGCTCTCAAATCTTTTCCGTCGTAAAAAAAAAAGTCAGCTAGAGCCCACACACGATCGGATTTTCCAAAAACATAATTTGATAAGACTTTTTCCATCGGAATATCCGACCGTGTGTACGGGGCTTAAGGCTGGCCATACATGGGTCAAATTACGAAATAATTTTCTTTCGAAAATGTTATCTCAGAATTTTCATTCAAATTTCGCACTGTTAGTGGAATGCAGCAATGGCCTATTTTCGTGCGGCTGTTGAATATGAGTGATCGGGCATGTTGGAAATTTTTGGAAAAATAAACAATTTTCTAATCAATGATGAGAGAATCGTGTGAGAAATATATTCAAAAGAGATAATACATTTCCTAGAAAGAAAAGAATATTCCCAGCCACAAAAAATGTTTTCTGTATCAACATGAGGTGAGATTGATGGCTTGGTTGGTCGAATTTCTAAATGAATAGTCGCACCATCGGATCACAAAATTTCAGATTTTTTTAAGAAAATTTATTCGGAATTCAACCCATGTATGGCCTGCATATGAGCTAATTCACACACAAATATGAAGTTGATACACATGGTAACAGCACATTGGGGTTGATTTACTAAAGGCAAATCCACTTTGCACTACAAGTGCACTTGGAATTGCAGTCGCTGTAGATCTGAGGGGAAGATCTGAAATGAGGGGAAGCTCTGCTAATTTCTATCATCCAATCATGTACAAACAAAAAAGCTGTTTTTTATATTCTTTGCATGCCCCCCTCAGATCTACAGTGACTGCACCTCCAAGTGCACTTGCAGTGCAATTGTAGTGCAAAGTGGATTTGCCTTTCATAAATAACCCCCATTGTGTAAAGAGGAAAATGGGACAATGCAGCCTTCAAAATACTTACTTTCACAATTCTTACAAATAGTTATTTTTAATTGCAGTTCGGCACTAAAGTGTTGGACGTTCACTCCTGTCAGTGATTAATGAATATACCAACACAGATGTCCTCAGATGTGTTAAAAACATTCTGTATCTATTTAATGAAATTGCTTTTAAATTTGTTCTTATTACATGAATGATCATTGATTGTTTTAAGTTAAGTGCAAAAATGTTGAAAGCTAAAAGCAAAGTTGTAGATAAAAGTCAGAAAAGATTAAAGGCCCTGTTGTGAGACAGCACAAACGATGGATTTCTCTCTGGCTAAAATAATTTTCAATATGGGCCACACTGAGATTTTCCTCTATTTGCTGAGTTAATAGACTATTTTTATATTGACAGCTATTTCAATGATAAAGCCACAATGTGCTTATAAAGAAAATGTACTGTGTTTGGCGTGATGAGTATTGCAAGATATTACTGTTAAGAAGACCCTTAGCCTAAAAGTTTTACTTGATTCCTAATCTTGCAATAAACATTGAACAGATGTACTCTAACTCATTAAACACATTTTTGAACCTAAGTTCTAGATGTCCTTTTGCATTCAGAGCTTATGTGCTTATTAATTTGATATCCTGCACATTTATATATAATGACTGCATTTTCCTATTTTTTTCTCGTGTATTCAAAGGTACTATGACCATCTTTTTTTTTTTAGTGACTGCCTGGTATTGGTAGGTGTATTATATTGACCATGATTCACTGATATTACCACCCCATCACTGATTGTTGGAGTAAAATGGCTGCCAGGGGAGTGATTATTCTGATTCTGTGTGTCCAGGCAGGTACAATTCCATTGCCCCTTCTTTCATTAGGCAACAGAGGGCATAGACAAAATGCACGAGTCGATCGGAGCAGTTTAGTGTCTTGAGATTACTCTGATGGGCAATTAGAGTGATCACAAATGTACACAGTAGTACTGTTTACATTGGAGAGCCTACTACTTTCTCCTAAAACAGAGGTAGGGTAATCAGGAGGATTTAAAGATTCAAAAATGTATTTAGGCTGCAGCAGAAAAAGGCTGTGAATCAAGGTGGAGGGTTACAGGATCACTTTAAAGTACCAGTGACCTCCAGTGGGTAAGGTGGTGGGAGGCTATCAATCAATGTTGTGAAATTATTTTGAGAGGCATATAAAATACCACTGACCACCATTTATTGGGGGATTTAAAATGCCACTAACTTCCAATGATAGTGGGATTTTTTTGGACATTTAAAAGTGCCACTTACCACCAAGGATTATTTTTGGGGGGGTTAAAGTGTTTTATGTTCATCCTTGATATCTAGCCATTACACACAATGCAATTTCAGTGCAATGCAATTGTATTCTCCATGGAACTTACATCTACTAATAACAGAAGATTTGTACTAGGCAACTTTTAATCACACCAATCAAACCACCTCAATATGGGCATTTCTTAATTTCTAAAAATTATGGCAAGAAATGAGCTCACCTTGGGGGTGTCCAGTTTCCAACATTGGGTCATTGTGGGAGTGATTGTAATTCTGCATTTTTATTTAAAATGTCTTATACCAGAAAGTAAGAGAAACCTTTTATTTTTTTCAAAATGTGTAGTCTTGTTTCCTTTATATAGTAAAAAGTAATAAAACAAACTAAAGGTTATTAAACACCAAAAAAAAGCTGTATTTGTGTAAAATATATATATATGTATATACTGTATAATAACCTTTGGGTTCAATGTTGAATGACAGTGTAATTGTCAGTCAATCTATTGGCACTGAACCCTGAAAAATGCCCTAGAAAGGTAAGTATCTAATACTGTATGTTGGTATTGAGGTGGTTAAATATAAATTATTTTGTGTTCACTTTGTAGAAAAAATATTTTGCACAGTAATACCTAGAATACAGGATATACATACATCTTTCACCTTTGCATAAAACATCTAACTCTATAAAATGTATTTTGCCATTTTAATTTAAACAGACATCCGGATTTCATGTTTATACAGCTTCCATACATAAAAAAAGACTTTAATGCAGTCTAAAGTAGGGCACACAAGGTGTTTATTTAATTTAAAAAAGAATTCTGATGTTGACATTTTCGTACTGAAATCTGGTTTGCTTGGACTTAACACACCTTAGAGAACACAACACATTTTGCACTACATAATCCTTCATAAAAAATTCAACTTTCATTTTAATGCGATTCACACTAAACTTGAGTGTGTTTGACAATGAACTGAACTTGGGCAGACTTTAGGCACTGAATTATTCAGGAGATAATACAGAGTAGAGGATAAGGGGATAAGCTTCTGTTTTTCTTTTAGTCTGTGCTAGCATTCACTAGAATAGATGTATTTACTGTTGTGTAAAGTACTGTATGTAAAAATTTGATTTGCTTAACAAAATCTGTTTTCAACTTGCTATATATTATTGACATCTAAAACTTTTTTTAAAACTAAAGAAAACGTTAGCGAAAAACAACTAGATACTCATTATTTATTAATGCACTTTCATTTCACCATATTTTTGATCAGTTGGTCGTTGGTAATATTTTTAATTAAAAATCTCCAAATGCAATTTGATTTCATATATGATTCTCATGTGTGAAGTCAGCTCTGTTTTATTAATAAGAGCTTGTGAGAACTGGTACTAACTCATTATCTTAACAGGGCTGAATGTAAATGATTCCTGGTAAAACATATGTGGTTTTGACTGACTATTGAAAATCATTCAGAAAATGAATGGCATATGGAACTAATTACTATTAGACATGTGCACACTGAAAATTTTTGTTTCGGAATTTGTTTTCGTCCGAAAAATTAATTGATTTAGTTACTCCCGAAATCCGTTTTTATTTATTTAGTTTGGTTAAAAAATGCATTTGTCTGAAAATCCGAAATAATTAAGGTTTAATCTGTCATTGAAGGCTTATGGTGTCTGTCGAATGTTCTAAATTGCAGGCCTACAATATAAAACGCCAAATTTCCATGCAAAATAATTGTACTGCTTTCAGCACCTAAATTTAGAAATAATCATACTGCCAAGGAGGTTAAAGGTTATAAAAACCATAGTGTGTCAGACCATTTTAGATGTATCCATGGTAGAGTAGAGTCTCCCACCTGGCGAGGATTCAATTGGGTTAAGGACCTCTCCTAAAATGGATTTATTTCTTACGTACCTTGGCACCACAGGGGTTAAATATTGAATTAGACGTCAACTACTTTATTAGTGATTATTAGATTAGATACTTTCTTTCGTTTTTTTGAGATTCTAAATTACTGTGTAAGGAGGCACTGCCTTTTGTAAAGATTTTTATTTCACATACGTAACAGTTCAATTGGAATTTATTTCCTATTTTATTTGATTCTTATTTTATTTGAATTTATTTAACTTTTTATATAATTTTTTAGATGCCGGGTAATGTTCTATTTATTATATGGATTTTAATGAATTATTTGTAACAGATTATGTATCAATTGTAACACTCTACTGAACTTCAAACAACACCCGAGTTCTCATCTAACATATTTTATAAATATTACAATAGTACAGTGAGGGAAAAAAGTATTTGAACCCCTGCTGATTTGGTGTTTGTCCACTGACAAAGAAATGATCAGTCTATAATTTTAATGTTAGGTTTATTTTAAGAGTGAAAGAAAGAATTACAACAAAATAATCCAGAAAAACGCATTTCAAAAAAGTTATAAATTAATTTGAATTTTATTGAGTGAAACAATTATTTGACCCCTTCGCAAAACCCTTGTTGGTAATCACTAGGGATGAGCCTGTTGTTTGAGTCGAACGTAAGTTCGACTCGAACATCGGGTGTTCGCCTGTTCGCTGAACAGCGAACAATATTCGAAAGCCGCAGGAGCACCGTTAAAGTGGGACACGAACTTGAAAAACCAAAAGTGCTAATTTTAAAGGTTTATATGCAATTATTGCCACAAAAAGTGTTTGGGGACCTGGGTTCTGCCCCAGGGGGCATGCATCAATACAATTTTTTTTTTTAAAAACTGCCTTTTTTTGGGAACAGTGATTTTTTTAATGCTTAAATTGAAACAATAAAAATGAAATATTCCTTGAAATTTTGTGCCTGGGACCCAATTTTTTTTTTTATATAAAGGACTTGCCCCAAGCTGTCTCTTGTCTTTTTTACCATCTTTGACATTTTTATGCCCTGTACACACGGTTGGACATTCCGATAAAAAAATCCGTCAAAAAATCCGATGGATTTTGGGCCAAACTTGTCTTGCATACACACGGTCGCACAATGTTGTCGGAAAATCCGATCGTTCTAAACGAGGTGGCGTAAAACACGTACGTCGGGAATATAAACGGGCCAGTATCCAATAGCTTTCGTCTCTTAATTTAATCTGAGCATGCATGGCACTTTGTCCGTCAGCATTGTCTACATACAATCAGAATTTAAATGATCGGATTTTGTTGTCGAAAAATTTTAGGTCCAGCTCTCAAACTTTGGGTGTCAGAAATTCAGACAGAAAAAGTCAGATGAAGCCCACACATGATCGGATTTTCCGACAACACGATCCGATCGCACATTTTCCCTTGGAAAGTCAGATCGTGTGTACAGGGCATTTTTTGTGAACTGTTAGGGGTACAAGGTCCCCTTGTTAAAGGGGGCCTCCAGATTACGATAAGCCCCTGGCCCGCAGACCCCCACAACCATCGGGCAAGGATTGTGGGGATGAGGCCCTGTCCCCATCAACTTGGGGACAAGGTGCTTTGGGGTCAGACCCCAAAGCACCCTCCCCATGTTGAGGGCATGTGGTCTGGTACGGTTCAGGAAGGGGGCCCTCTCCTTTCCTGCGGCCTGCCAGGTTGCATGCTCAGATAAGGGTCTGGTAAGGATTTTGGGGGGACCTCTGTGCCATTTTTTTTATTTTGGCACAGGGTTCCCCTTAAAATCCATACCAGACCTGAAGGATCTAGTATGGATTTTGGGGGGGACCCCCAAGCAATTTAGTTTTTTAATTTTGGTTCGGGGGTTCATACCAGACCCAAAGGTCCTGGTAATGGACTGGGGGGAACCCATGCTCTTTTTTTCAATGAATTTCAGCCGCAATAAGATTTAAATTACAATTTTTCCTTTAGAAATGTAATTTTCCTATGGGAAAAATGCGCCACTTTGCAGGCATACTATAGACAACCACCAGGCACGATTTTTAAAGGAATATTTCATTTTTATTGTTTCACTTTAAGCATTAAAAAAATCACTGCTCCAATAAAAAACTTCTGTTTTTAAAAAAATTGTTTGCATTGATACATGTCCCCTGGGGCAGGACCCAGGTCCCCAAACACTTTTTATGACAATAACTTGCATATAAGCCTTTAAAATTAGCACTTTTGATTTTTTATGTTTGTGTCCCATAGACTTAAACGGTGTTCGCGCGTTCTGCCAAATTGTTTGCCTGTTCGCAAGTTCTGGTGCTAACAGAACCGGGGGGGGGGGGTGTTCAACTCATTCCTAGCAATCACAGAGGTCGGATGTTTCTTGTGCTTGGTCACCAGGTTTGCACACATCTCAGGAGGGATTTTTTTGTCCCACTCCTCTTTGCAAATCCTCTCCAAGTCATAAAGGTTTTGAGGCTGACGTTTGGCAACTTGAAGTTTCAGCTCCCTCCATATATTTTCTATGGGATTAAGGTCTGGAGACTGGTTAGGCCACTCCAGGACCTTAATGTGCTTCTTCTTGAGCCACTTTTGTGTTGCCTTGGCCGTTTGTTTTGGGTCATTGTCATGTTGGAACACTCATCCATGACCAATTTTCAATGCCCAAGATTTGACAGTACATGGTCCTGTCCATCGTCCCTTTGATGAGGTGAAGTTGTTCTGTCCCCTTAGCAGAAAAACACCCCCAAAGCATGATGTTTCCACCTCCATGTTTGATGGTGGGGATGGTGTTCTTGGGGTCATAGGCAGCATGCCTCCTCCTCCAAACACAGCGAGTTGAGTTGATGCCAAAGAGCTCAACTTTGGTCTCATCTAACCACAACAATTTCACCCAGTTCTCCTCTGAATCATTCAGATGCTCATTAGCAAACTTCATACAGGCCTGTAAATGTGCTTTCTTAAACAGGGGGATCCTTCGGGCACTGCAGGATTTCAGTCCTTCGTGCCGTAGTGTGCTAGCAATTGTATTCTTGGTGACTAAAGTCCCAGATGCCTTGAGATCATTGACAAGATTTTCCCATGTAGTTCTGGGCTGATTCCACACTATTCTCATGATCATTAAAACTCCACGAGGTGAGATCTTGCATGGAGCCCCAAACTGAGGGAGATTGACAGTTACTTTGTATTTCCACCATTTGCGAATAATCGCACCAACTTTTTGGTGATGGTCTTGTAGCCCATTCCAGCCTTGTGTAGGTCTACAACCTTGTTCCTGACATCCTTGGACAGCTCTTTGGTCTTGGTCATGGTGTGGACAGATGTCTTTTATACCGATAATCAAGCTGGTATTAGGAGCACTCCCTTTAAGAGAGTGCTCCTAATCTCAGTTCGTTACCTGTATAGAAAACACCTGGGAGCCAGAAATCTTGCTGATTGATAGGGGATCAAATACTTATTTCACTCATTAAAATGCAAATCAATTTATAACTTTTTAGAAATTAGTTTTTCTGGATATTTTTGTTGTTATTCTGTCTCTCACTGTTAAAATAAACCTATCATTAAAGTTATAGACTGATCATTTTTTTGTCAGTGGGTAAACGTACAAAATCAGCAGGGGATCAAATACTTTTTTCCTTCACTTGTATGTGCTAACTATAATACCATTCAACCATGATATTGGAATGAGTAAAGTGATAGATGCACATTTTGGTATATGAACGATTAAATGCACAGTTGAATTAGCTAGTCCGTTTATACATGGGTAAATAGCCCAGGCAGACAAACGCTGTATTAATAGATCTATTTATAAAGTATAGAAGCTGCAATACTATCTAAACCATAAGAGGAAAGTAACAAAGTGAATGATGTGCATTCTTGGATATAAATGGTTAATAGCTTAGTAGGATAAGTCAGACCATCTTAGGAAGGGTTAATAGACCAGGTGGAAAAATGCTGTATTATTCAGATAGTAAAGCTCAGTTTCTATGCTATTGGAGACTTGGCAGCAGTTTGTGGAGAGTGGCCGTGCACTAGATAAACCGAGACACCACACCATTTGGCCATCCCCTTGTGAAGAAATTACGTCACTATTCGGGGTGTGGCCACATGGTGCTCAGGTGAGATTGTGAAATCTGGGAGCTAGAACAGGCCTTGGGCAGAAGTTGAAACCAGGGTGGAGGTGGTGTAGTGTTATGTACTACTGTGTTATTAATCATTGGTTTGTACACTAATATTAATAGCACAATTGGTGATAATATTATAACCAGTTTATCATTTTCTCTACCTACCTCCTTCCCTAAACTTGACTACTCTGAAAGTATTCTTGATCATGGAGGAATAATTCTTCTTCGTTACCACTGTGTTACATGTCACAAATTCTGTTCAGCCAAATATATTCTTATACCGGGCAAAATGAAAATATCACCAAACAATAACTGCAATCAAAGGTAAATCATTTGCGATAGTATTACCTATACAACCTATAAATATTTTTTTCACAACCTTTGCAATGTCCCCGAAACAAAGAGTTTGTCCTATTATAGATCTTGCAAAAATATGATTTATTGTATATGGCAACATATTTCTCTATGTGCGTTGTTTCTTTTTCTTTCCTTCGTGTACCCGAAAATGAATAACCAATAAAAAAAGCAATAGGGTTTTTGTCCTAGTTGTAGTGTTTTTGGTTGGGATGCAGCCAGTTTGATCTAGGTGTATTGATGAGGTGATAACCTTAGTAAGTCCAAGAGACAGAAATGTCACCATGTTTTTGCTGGGGTAATGAAACAAGGATTGGTGATTTACATCCACCTGTCTGCAGAAATTTGCCCTATTAGATGTTGGTGTAGCCAAAATGGGAGATGGGCCCTGCTGTGAGTTAATAGATCAAGGTTAGTTGAACCGGGCAGATTCCTACTGTAAGCCCTCACAGTTACTCTTGGTGGGTGCAGGAATGGGCCCTGCTGTGAGTTATTAGATCAAGATTTGTCATTGCATGCACCTGTTGAACAGGGCAGAAAAATTGGGCCTTTGGCGGTGGTGGTGGTGGTGGTGGTGGACAGTGTTGCCACAAGACTGTAGGCCCTCATAGTTAGTCTTGGTGGGCGCAGGAATGGGCCCTGCTGTGAACTATTAGATCAAGATTTGTAATTTACACGCCCCTGTTAAACAGGGGCTGAAAAATTGTGCCTTAGGCATTGTTGCTGGTGCCACAACAGTGCAACCCCTCACAGATACTGTACTCTTAGGCACTGGTGCTGGTGCCACAACACTGCAACCCCTCACAGATACTGTACTTGGAGCACAGCAGTCACACCTGTTGCAAAGCATCTTTTTAAAAAATTGTAATTACACGCCCCTGTTATACAGGGGCTGAAAAATTGTGCCTTAGGCACTGGTGCTGGTGCCACAGCACTGCAACCCCTCACAGATACTGTACTCTGGAGCACAGCAATGAGACCTGTTGCAAAGCATTTGAAAAATTGTAATTACACGCCCCAACAGGGGCTGAAAAACTTAGGCACTGGTGCTGGTGCCACAACACTGCAACCCTCACAGATTACTGTACTTGGAAGCACAGCAGTCACAACCTGTTGCAAAGCATTTTTTTAAAAAATTGTAAGTACACGCCCCTGTTTTACAGGGGCTGAAAAATTGTGCCTTAGGCACTGGTGTGGTGGCATGGATCATTGAGGAGGAGGAAGAGGATAGTCAGTGAACATCACAACAGGACAGTCACTCAGCATCAGCATAGGCAGTCTTGAAGGGATGTGACATTATAAATTATTCCGTTATATCCGCTTCAGGTGCCTGGTAGCTGGTGGTGATCCAAGACTGATTCATTTTTATGAAGGTCAGTCGATCAACCGAGTCGGTGGACAGGCGCACCCTATGATCGGTGACAAATCCTCCAGCAGCACTGAATGTGCGTTCGGAAAGAACGCTGGATGCAGGACAGGCCAGTAGCTCAATTGCATACTGTGCAAGCTCTGGCCAGTGATCCATCCTCAGGACCCAGTAAGCCAGAGGATTTTCGGTGGGAAAGGTGTCCAAGTCTGACCTTGCCCTAGGTATTCCTGCACCATGTATATCAGACGCTGGCGATGGTTGCTGGAACCGATCATACCTTGGGGCTGCGGACTAAAAAATTGTCTGAACGCATCGGTCAGACGTCCACCTTCCCCACCGCTCCTTCTGCTACTGACCGAAGCCTCAGCAACTCGTCGTCCAGGACCAGGAGTTTGTAACCTCTCTGGGAACACGTTGCACAGACCTTTCTGCAAGGCCTCCCTGAGATGTCTCATCCTCTGCTCCCTCTGCGACGGCAAGATAAGGTCCGCAACCTTACCCTTGTACCGTGGATCAAGGAGAGTGGCCAGCCAGTAATGGTCCCTCTCCTTGATCCGAAGAACACGAGGATCCTTCCGCAGGCTTTGCAGGATCAGGGAGGCCATGCAGCGTAGGTTAGCTGAGGCATTCGGTCCGGAGTCTTCTGGGTCACTGAGGATGACATGATCGCCAGCCACCTCCTCCCAGCCACGTACAAGTCCACTGGTTTGTTGGGACTGTACATCATCCCTAAAGACTGCTGCTGCTGCTGATGCTGAGTGCCAGGCTCCACCTCCATGCTCACACAAATCCTCCTCCTCCTCCTCCTCATCCTCTTCCTGTGTGATGGGTGGGACAGAAGGAACACTGTCTGGATAAAGGGGGCCTTGAGAGGCAAGGAAGTCCTCCTCTTCCTGCCTCTGTTCTGCCTCAAGTGCCCTGTCCATTATCCCACGCAGCGTATGCTCCAACAGGTGGACAAGAGGTACAGTGTCACTGATGCATGCACTGTCACTGCTCACCATCCTCGTGGCCTCCTCAAATGGTGAGAGGACAGTGCATGCATCCCTGATCATGCTCCACTGGCGTGGGGAAAAAAAAGCCAAGCTCCCCTGACCCTGTCCTGGTGCCGTAGTCGCAAAGGTACTCATTGATGGCCCTCTGCTGCGTGTGCATTCGCTGCAGCATGGCCAACGTTGAGTTCCACCTGGTGGGCATGTCACATATTAGGCGGTTCTTGGGCAGGTTCAGCTCCTTTTGCAGCTCAGTCAGCCGAGCACTGGCATTATAAGATCGGCGGAAATGCACACAGACTTTCCTGGCCTGCCTCATGACATCCTGTAAGCCTGGGAACCTGCCCAAGAACCGCTGCACCACCAGGTTGAGGGACGTGAGCCATACAGGGCACATGGGTGAGCTGCCCCTGTCGCAGGGCGGAGAGGAGGTTGGTGCCATTGTCAGAAACGACCATTCCTGGCTTAAGCTTGCGTGGCGTCAGCCACCTCTCGGCCTGCCCCTGCAGAGCTGCCAGAACCTCTGGCCCAGTGTGGCTCCTGTCCCCCAAACACACCAGCGCAAGCACGGCATGGCATCTTTTTGCCTGCGTACTCGCGTAGCCCCTTGTACGCCTACGGAGCACCGCTGGTTCCGAGGACAGAGCACTGGAGGAAGAAGAAGAGGAGGGGGGTGGAGGAGAGAGGTGTGTCACAACCAGTAGTAGCATTTTGGAGGCGTGGTGGCGGAACAACCTCCAACACTACTGCACCTTGTCCTGCATCCCTCCCAGCTGCCAATAGAGTGACCCAATGGGCCGTAAAAGAAAGATAACGTCCCTATCCATGCCTGCTGGACCATGAGTCAGCGGTAATATGCACCTTACCGCTGACCAGCGAGGCATGGACATTGCCTTCCACATGCCGGTAGAGAGACGGAATCGCCTTCCGTGAGAAAAAGTGGCGTTTGGGAACCTGCCACTGAGGAACCGCACATTGAACAAACTCACGGAAGGGGGCCGAGTCTACCAACTGAAAAGGCAGCAGTTGAGGTGCTAGCAATTTAGCCAAGCTAGCATTCAACCGCTGGGCATGTGGATTGCTGGGAGTATACTTCTTTCGACGGTCCAGCAGCTGGGCAGGGAAATTTGCCTGCTACAATCGGACGTCGGTTTACTGCAAGTACTTGGTTGTGACACACCTAATTCTACACCTTCAGTCCTCTCAGAGCAGCTTTCAGAGAGGACTGAAGATAATGGGAGCTCTGTGTGATGCCACTAACACACTAGAAGTCCTATGGGTGCTTCTGGGAAGAAAATATGGGAGCTCTGTGTGATGCCACTAACACACTAGAAGTCCTATGGGTGCTTCTGGGAAGAAAATATGGGAGCTCTGTGTGATGCCACTAACACACTAGAAGTCCTATGGGTGCTTCTGGGAAGAAAATATGGGAGCTCTGTGTGATGCCACTAACACACTAGAAGTCCTATGGGTGCTTCTGGGAAGAAAATATGGGAGCTCTGTGTGATGCCACTAACACACTAGAAGTCCTATGGGTGCTTCTGGGAAGAAAAATATGGGAGCTCTGTGTGATGCCACTAACACACTAGAAGTCCTATGGGTGCTTCTGGGAAGAAAATATGGGAGCTCTGTGTGATGCCACTAACACACTAGAAGTCCTATGGGTGCTTCTGGGAAGAAAATATGGGAGCTCTGTGTGATGCCACTAACACACTAGAAGTCCTATGGGTGCTTCTGGGAAGAAAATATGGGAGCTCTGTGTGATGCCACTAACACACTAGAAGTCCTATGGGTGCTTCTGGGAAGAAAATATGGGAGCTCTGTGTGATGCCACTAACACACTAGAAGTCCTATGGGTGCTTCTGGGAAGAAAATATGGGAGCTCTGTGTGATGCCACTAACACACTAGAAGTCCTATGGGTGCTTCTGGGAAGAAAATATGGGAGCTCTGTGTGATGCCACTAACACACTAGAAGTCCTATGGGTGCTTCTGGGAAGAAAATATGGGAGCTCTGTGTGATGCCACTAACACACTAGAAGTCCTATGGGTGCTTCTGGGAAGAAAATATGGGAGCTCTGTGTGATGCCACTAACACACTAGAAGTCCTATGGGTGCTTCTGGGAAGAAAATATGGGAGCTCTGTGTGATGCCACTAACACACTAGAAGTCCTATGGGTGCTGCTGAGAAGAAAATATAGGAGCTCTGTTTGCTGCCACTAAACACACTAGAAGTCCTATGGGTGCCTTTGGGGTGCAATGCTGTGCTAACAGCACTGCGGTTGGTACTACTGCAATAC
Organism: Lithobates sylvaticus; assembly: GCA_028564925.1. NCBI lineage: Eukaryota > Metazoa > Chordata > Amphibia > Anura > Ranidae > Lithobates > Lithobates sylvaticus. Next base: position 299,467,293 of record CM053026.1, read on the forward strand.
TGTACTAACAGTAAGCACGCACCAGACTAATCCCCAGCAGCAGCTAAAAACACAATCAGCAGCAATGAACGATCAATGACTTAGGTAGCAATGGTTTAGCAAAGAACTAGCCAATGGTTTAGCAAAGAAGAGCAAATCTTTCTGGAGCAATGTATCAAGCAAAGACAGAATCAGCAGACTGATCTCTCCTAAAGCCGGAACTCATGTGACCGGCGCCGACGGCGTGGTGGCCTTTTAAATGGTGGGGCGTGTACTAAAGCCCCTGAGCTTTAATTGGCTACAGGCGTCCTGCCTGTAGCCAATTATTGCTCTCCGAGTTTCTGGCGCTGTGATTGGCCAAGCATGCGGGGTCACAGTGCATGCTTGGCCAATCATCAGCCAGCAATGCACTGCTCTGGCCGCGCCGGCCGCAATGCATTGCGGGGCCGCTCGCATCACACGAATGTGATGCAAACGGCCCAAATATCTGGGCTCGCCGAGCGAGCGAACCATCCCTATTGGTTAGTAAGATTCCTACATTTTTAGATTAATATTGCAAGCGCCTCTTCATGAAACTTGGCAGGGTGTGCATGCCAAATCTTGCATTGTACAGTTTCACAAGATGTGGGGCTAGGGTATCCAATAGCTTGGATACAATTCAACAGGTAGGGCATCTGTGCCATGTACTTGCCAAAAGGGGAATAGCAGTCTGAATCTCTTTACTTGAAAGAGAGTCCTCTATAATTTGAAGCTGCTACTCTGCCAAACATGGGAGAGTTATCTGTTGCTAAACATACTTCTTTAAACATGAATTTTAAGTATTCAAACAATGAATCTAAAAATATATGTACTGGCAGAAGCAGGTATACTTTTCCCTGGATCACAGATTTAAAAGTACCTGATCTTTATCAAAACATCTAAAGATAGAAGTGGAATGTTGTGTTGCAAAATAAGTTGCCTGATGTCCCCAATGCCTTCATATGACCCCCATAAAGGCAGCTGCTGGGACCGCATTACTGCATCACCATAATCAACAACCATCTGTGGGCAAAGACCTTCTGACCAGCCAAATAATATTTGTTGAGGTTGTGTAAGCCCAGGCCCCCTTGGCCCAATGGTTGCTGAAACACTCAGATCCCAATTCTTTGGTGGTATGAAGGCCACAAAAAAGAGCTGAATAGCCCATTTACTTTCCTAAAATATAAGAAAGATTGGTAATATTTAAATTTTTCAAAGATTGACCTTGCATATTAGAGATAAAGGTAGATATTTCCATTTCTCAATTTTACATTTCACTGTGGTGAGTAGGGGGAGACAGTTCAAATTCAAATAATCCAAGACTATAGCAGAAATTTGCACGCCCAGATAGGTTAAAAATGATACAAATCGTAGCAGAAGATCATAATTATCCTTCACCCAAGACTCAGCATCTATGAGGGGAATGTTGGATTTGGCCCTGTTAACCTTAAGTCCTGAGTATATTGTAGACGTATCTAGGATCCCAAACACTTCCCATAGAGAAGTCTGCATATAAAGCTAGACACTCCTGGATACCCCCTAACTTATAGGCCCCATCACAACTGACAAGCATAGAGCTATAGCCAATGGCAAGGGACAGCCTAGTTCCCCTACCTATTTCAAAGTATGGGAAGACGTTATGTCAATTTTTAGAGTCGCCTTAGTGTTTCTATAAAGCAGAAAAATCCATCTCTAGAATTTAGGCTCAAAACCTAGATGGCATAATGCTGCACTCATATACCCCCAATAAACTGAAGGCTTTCTCTATACCCAACGATATCACCACCATCATACCAGAGTTTCTATGGTAGCCCGTAATTGAGGGAAAAGTCTATGAAGGTTAGTATCCATGGATTTTTGTGGCATAAAACCGGTCTGAGCAATATTCTTTAAAGTGGAGATAACTGAGGAACTGAGGAAAGCCTGGCTGCGAGTACTTTTGTAAAGTTTTTTAGGATCCATGTGCAATAGGGCAATTAGCTTATAGGACGAGCTCTCAGTGGGGTCCTTTCCAAATCTGGGCATAAAAATCACTTGTGATTCCAACATGGAGTTAGGCAAAGTGGTGGTTTTCAAAGAATACTCATATAGGGACTGCTGTCTAGGGGCCAGCACCTTAGAATGTGTTTTATACCACTCTACCAGAAAACCATCTGGGCCTAGGTATTTATTAGTGGGAAAGGATCCAATGACATGCTCAGTCTCCTGAATGGAAATGTCCATGTCTATCACAGACTTGTCATCCATCGACAACGAGGGCAAAGTAAGAGAGAGAAGGAGAGCCTCCAAAGCTTCCTTACTGACGTTCTTAAGGGGGGGGGGGGGCAGGTGCATACAGATCACTGTAATACTGTACAAAATAATCAAGGTTAACTTTAGGGTCCAAGGTAAGTGAGGTTTTAATTGTTTAATGTAAGGGATATATGTTTACACTCACAGCTACCAAGAACTGTCTAGGCTCCAGTAGATTGAGATAAGAGTCCTCAGAGGGTGAAGATGCCTGGGTTTATTCACCACTTCTTCTCATCCTGTAGGCATTGTGAGGTCATATTATGGTCTCAGAGCACCTACCACAGAGAAAATAGGGGTAATCACAAAGACCTGGAAGAACAGAAGGACCTGGAAAAGTTGACACCACCTTTTTATACCTTCCAATGCCTACAGCCCTATAGATCTATATCTACTGTTTGAGATTGAAGGTATTGCTGCTAGTCTTACAAGATTTGGAATGAGATGTGGTTATGTTACTTGTGTGCTGCTCACCATCCTGCGTGCTAAAGAGAAACAATGCAGAATAAGGCATTGTGTCAGTAATGTGTAAAAGATCAGCTGCTGGGACCCCTTTGGCAATACTGGTGACCATATTTTAGCCCTCTTCTTGACTTTCTGAGGATGGCTTCAGCAGTTTAGTTCCTCTTTAACTGCAATAAATACCTGTAAAAGTCAGGTCTATAAGCTGGCTTTGCTTTTTGGCAGAGCTGTGTAGATCTAAGGAATATATTGAGAGAAAGACAAATCCTTTGGCAGGTAAAACAACTTACATATCTGTTTTGAATCTGTATATTTGTAGGGCAACTTTAATCACATAATATGACGTATTATATTACTCCTGAAATTATTATACTGAGTTTGGAATTCACTTTCTAGCTTGATCTTTTTTTGAGTACAAAATTGTCTATGCTAATAGTCCCTTGGTCCCAAAACTTGTTAAATTCTGTTTGATTCCTGTGGGTCCAAAGCTCTGATTGCTTCCCTAGGGGCGACTCTTTCCTCTCTCCATTTGGTGTTATTACAGGAGGTCTAATTATATCTATTACGCTGTTCAGTTTCACAGTGAATTGATGACAAAATGGTGAAAAAAGGGTAAAAAAATATAGGGTGTCTGATTGAAGATCTGAAATGAAGGCCAAACTAGAGTAATTTGTAAAATGACATCTAAACCACCAAGTGTGTTGTACTAACAAAATAAGAGGAAGATAGTACCAATTTTATGTCATTGTTAAGGCAACAGGGAACATATTCTCCTACTGGAATTGGTAGTGCACAAGCTCAAGCTTGCATCAAGTTGCAGAAACATGTGCTATTAAAAGTATAACAAGGATTTTTAGTGTCTGTGCACATATATATATATATATATATATATATATATATATATAAAAATATATATATATATATATATATATATATATATATATATATATATATATAAAAAAAAATATATATATATATATATATATATATATATATATATATATATATATATTTTTTATATATATATATACATATGTATATATTTATATTTATTTTTTACATCTTGCAGTAGCCACTCAGCTTATTGCTTTTCCTAATTATAGAACAAAAAAACGGGAACAAATACAGAAAATGGCTCATTATGTTTTTTAGGTGGCTTGACTTATTCCGCAGGGATCGTATAGATCCTTCTTAGCAGCAGCTCATTTCAGCACTGATTAAGTGGGAAATACACACTATCTCAAAGGTCAAACCTATAATCAGCTGCCCTGAGGGCTAGACATAGAAAACTTCTTAATCCAAGTTGACTTTATTGGAAATCCATAACAAGTTGCAGAAGGCACAAGCTATTATCTAACAGATACACTCAAGCAATTAAAGTTTTAGCTGCCTCTTTTGATAGGTGTCTGTGCCAGGAATTAGATATTCATACACATGTAGCTTTGTAACTCATTAGTTAATTATTGCATCTGCTACACTGTAAAAAAAATGTAAAATTTTTATTTTTTTATAGTTCAGTAAAATGGATGTGTTTACAATGTTTGTAATACATCCGATTATTCATTTTATTAACACTGAATTCAATTATGTTAGGGATTAGTTTAGTAAAAAGTTGTTTAAATCACTTTAGTTCAAAATGCACTACGTACCTTGTGAAGAAATTGCAGCACAGTACATTTTTTAACAACTTGAAGCCTTAATCTAATAAGCAGCAACACAGAGAAACCCAACCCTGAACTGAACATAAATAAGAGTGCCAGTAGGCAGGTGATACGTTTCTTTTTTTCCATATACAGTGCTTATAAAAAGTATTCACACCCATGGAAGTTTGGATTGTCATAGAACCACAGCAAATTTCAACAGAAATATACCCTTTAATGTCAAAGCGAACAGAGATTTCTGCAAAGTCAGTAAAAACAATAAAATTAAAAAAACATGGAACTGGTCCAGTCAATTCTTTTCCAGAGACACATAATTCATTAAAAGGGAAATCACTTGTGTGGAGTATAGATGTTTCAAGTGATTGTAGCTTAAATATATATGCATGTCAAGTCAAAGGATGCAAGAGTACAAGGATACAAGAGAACAATTCATTCCCTGATCAATAAATGGAATGTTTATGGTATCAACAATCTGTAAAGAACAGGACATCCGCCAAAACTGAGTGACTGCATACACAGGAGACTAGTGAGAAATGTCAGCAAGAGACTTATGGCCAATTTGAAGAAATTACAAACCTTAATGGCTGAGATTGGAGAGACACCATATGCAAATTTATGGGAGAGTAGAAAAAGAAAGCCACTGTTTACTAAGACTCTCATGACCTCTCAATGACAGTTTGCCAGAAGGCACTTGAGAGACTCTGATGTCTGCAGCAAGAAGGTTCTAGGGTATAATAGGAACAAAGTTAAACTTTTTAGCCATAACATGTAATGTCTAAAACGTGGCATAACAAAATGAATGCATCATCCATTCCCCACCATCAAACATGGTGTTGTTATGTTTCTCTGCAATAGGCAGTGGTCTGCACATCTATTAGGGGCTCACGGGCGTCCATGCATCCGCTGCCCCCCCATCCATGCATCTGGCCCCCTAATCTACATGCAGGGTGCCGGACGCATGGATTCCAATGGGGGGGGTTTGAAGCATGTGATTAGAGCCAGAGGATCTAATAGGCTTCAAAAAATGCACTGCGCTTCGAGCTTATCCAGTTGTGTGACAATAGCAAATGAATATTCACTCTTTCCACACTGATCGTTCTCCCGGCCAATCAGGAAGTGGGTCCTAAACCCATCACCCATTGCCTGAAAGGATAAGCGATCCTATTGGATGGGAATAAAGTGTATACAAGATTGATCTCAAACTACTGGTAATTTTAGGCAACAGAGACCAATTCGTCTTTTTTGGGATGGGGTACCTCCACAACTTAGCTATAAGTTCAATAAAATTGTAGGGAAAACAGACAGGGAAAAGGTAAGTAGTTGAAAGGAGGATCAAACCATAGTATTCATATGCCAAATAATCTTTAATTATACAAACCTTTACTTAGTGAAAAGCCACCCTCTAAGTATCATAAAATATTTAAAAATATATCAAAGAAACAATGTTGTCACTTTAAAATAATTGACACAAAGGACGCGGCTGCAATAGTCTGGAGTAACCACATCAAACATGGAGCAAATGCATTCCCATATATCGAAGCCGGAAAGGTCTGTAAGTTGGTTTATCTAGAACACGAGCAATACTTGTCCCATTCGGGCTGTTTGTATGCTACATGTGTCATTGATTCCCAACACAGATACTGACCGATTGATGGACAGATCGTCCAGGGCTTTAGTGATACAGAGGGAATTAATGCACCACTGGATAACACAATTGCCTATTGCTAAATTGATATATCATATTTGTTGAGTGCACGACACCTGGATAAAGACCTTGGAAGATATCACGTACGTACAGCACAGCAATTACATGTCACTAAATTGGTATCCCAATTAAATAAGTTCTGTGAAATAGAGCATTATAGCAATAAAACCCGTAGTGAATAATGTCCTCCTTGAATATATCCCAAGTAGCCAGAAAATAAATGAGGTATATAGTGTCTTAATGGCCCAAACTCATTAGATCCAGAACCCACAGGAAAGTCTATCTGGCTTTATTTGAATCCAATTGTGTCAGATTCCTGAGATAACAGCTGATTTTGGGTTGGGCCATTGAATGGTATCGTACCAAAAGACTGGAATTAAACAAGCATTAGTATAGAAGATTCAGAGGGGAAGACCGCTGTACATACCACTTCCCAAAGTCTTGCATAGGCAGTTAAGAATGTCAGAGGCAGGTCAATTTAGACTCACATCGCTCCTGAGTTGCACTCAGTGGAACAACCCTCTTACAGCTGCTTAGATTTACTGTCATCCAGTGCAAAGAGTACAGGTCACAGTCCTCATGAACTTGAAGGCGATTCCTTGAGAGAGGCACCGGCGGTTTTGTGGTATCATGTCTCCAGTGCTCTGTATTGCCTTGGCTCAGTGGCATACAATGTGCAGCTTGGCGCCAAGGAGCTCTTGGAAGATAGTTCCGCTGAGTGCAACTCAGGAGCGACGTGAGTCTAAATTGACCTAAAATGGACACCTGCTCTATGAGGACACTGACAAGGACACCTCCTCCATGAGGACACTGATGGGGACACCTGCTCCATGAGGACACTGATGGGGACACCTGATGTAAGGGGAACTCTGATGGGAACACCTGCTCTCTGATGGAGATACCAGCTGTATGGGGGCACTCTGATGAGAACATCTGCTCTATGGGGTCACGCTGATGGGGCCACCTGCAATATGGGGACAATCTGATGGGGACATCTGCTCTACGGGGGCACTCTGATGTGAACACCTGATCTATGGGGACACTCTGATTGGAACACCTGAATTATGGGGACTCTCTTTTGGGAGCATCTGCTCTATGGGGACTCTCTGTTGGGGACAGCTGCTCTATGGCGGCACTCTCGTGGGAACACCTGATCTCTGGGAACTCTCTGATGGGGGCAACTGCTCTTTGGGGATTCTCTGATGGGGACACCTGCTCTATAGGGGCACTCTGATGGGGACACCTGATGTAAAGGGTATACTGATGGGGACACCTGATCTATGGGACTCTCTGATGAGGGCACCTGCTCTATGGGGCACTCTGATAGGGACACATGATTTATGGGGGCTCTCTGATGGGGACACCTGCTCCATGGGGGCAAACTTATGGGGACAACATCTCTATGGGGGCACACTGATAGGAACACTGATGTAAGGTGCACTCTGATGGGGACACATGCTCTATGGGAGCACTCTGTTGGGGACACCTGTTCTATGGGGACACCTGCTCTATGAGGACATCTACTCCATTGGGACACTGAAGGGGACACCTACCCCATGGGGACACTGATAGGGACACCTACCCCATGGGGACACTGATAGGGCCACCTACTCCATGGGTACACCTACTCTACGGGGACACCTGCCCCATGGGGACATTGATGGGGACACCTACTCCAAGGGGACACTGGTGGGAACACCTACTTCATAGGGACACTGATGGGGACACCTGCTCTGTGGGGACACTGATGGGGACACCTGCTCTGTGGGGACACTGATGGGGACACCTGCTCTATGGGGACACTTGCTTCATAGGGACACTGATGGAGACACCTACTCCATGGGGACACTGATGGGGACACCTACTCCATAGGGAAACTGATTGAGACCCTTGCTCTGTGTTGACACTGATAGGGACACCTGCTCCATGAGGACACTTATAGGGACACCTGCTCCATGAGGACAATGATGGGGACACCTACTGCTTGGGTACATTGATGGGGACACCTGCTCCATGAGGACACTGATGGGGACACCTTATGTAAGGGACACTCAGATGGGAACACCCACTCGCTGATAGGGGGTACCAGCTGTATGGGGGCACTCTAAAGAGGACATCAGCTATATGGGGGTCACCGTGATGGAGCCATCTGATTTTTGGGGAGCACTCTGATGGCGACACCTGATTTCTGATAGGGACACCTGCTCTATGGGGGAACCTTGATAGGAACACCTGCTCTATGGGGACTCTCTGATGGGGAAACCAGCTCTATGGGGACACTCTGATCTATTGGGACTCTCTGTTGGGGACACCTGCTCTATTGGGACACTCTGATGGGAACACCTGCTCTATGGGGGCACTCTGATGGGAACACCTAATCTATAGGAACTCTCTGATGTGGACACCTGATGTAAAGGGCATACTGATGGGGACACCAGATCTATGGCACTCTCTGAGAAGGCACCTGCTCTATGGGGACACTCTGATGAAAATGTCTGATGTATGGGGGCTCTCTGATGGGGACACTTGCTCTAATAGGGCACTCTGATGGGGACACTTGATGTAGGGGGCATTTCGATGGGGCCATCTGATCTTTGGGGAGCACTCTGATGGTGACACCTGCTCTCTGATGGGGACACTTGCTCTATGGGGGAACCTTGACGGGACACCTGCTCTATGGGGGCACTCTGATAGGGACACCTGATCTATGGGGGCACACTTATGGGAACAACTTCTTTATGCATCTCTATGGGGCACACTGATAGGGACACCTGATCTATGGGGGAACTCTGATGGGGACACATGCTTTATAGGAGCACTCTGATGGGGACACCTGCTCTATGGGGACATCTACTCTATTGGGACACTGAAGGGGACACCTACCCCATGGGGACACTGACAGGGACACCTACTCCATGGGGACACCTGCTCTAAGGGGACACCTGCTCCATGGGGTCACTGATGGGGACACCTGCTCCATGAGGACACTGATGGGGACACCTGCTCCATGGGAACACTGATGGGGACACCTGCTCCATGAGAACACTGATGGGGACTCTGGCTCCATGAGGACATTGATGAGGACACCTGCTCCATGGGGACACTCTAATAGGGACACCTGATGAAAGGAGTACTCTGCTGGGGATACCTGATCTATGGGGGGGACTCTAATAGGGACAATTTATGTAAAGGGTACTATGATGGGAATACCTGATCAATGGGGGCACTCTAACGGGGACACCTGTTCTATGGGGGCACTCTGATGGTGTCATCTGATGTAAAGGGGTACTCTGATGGGGACACCTGATATAAAAAGGCACTCTGATGGGAGAACCTGATCTATGGGGGCACTCTGATGGGGATAAATACTGTTGAAATGCCACAGAAATTGTACGTTTCTCATTTTTCAAAAGACATACAATAACTACAATCTTTCGGAGTCAAAGCACAATTTTGAGATTTGGACCTCGGATGGAAGAACATTTTAGTGACCTGACCTCCTCGAATTTTAATTCAATAATCCTGCATTATAAATGAATGGAGCGCAAATAAAGTGTATGTCATATGGTGGTGGGGGCTGCATTGTGGAGGAGAGAGGATGTGACGGTTGAGGAGAGGGGGGCACCAGAAAATGCACCAGGGGTGCATTTTAATAATGTATATGAATTAAAAAATGGCTTGATCAAAGGTTCCTGACAGCAAAATTATTAAGTGCAACAAATAATTTTTTGTCTCTAAATATTTAGTATATTTACACATGCATTGATTTCTAGACTGTTATTGCAAAATTGTTTGCACAACAGATTAAAAAAATTTAAGATATTGGAGAAAATTGCTGAAATGGAAGATAGTAAAAGACAAATCAAGGGCATGCAATGTAGGTGTCCTAAAAATGTAAAATTAGATACTATGAAGATATAAGAAAGCAATTTACAAATCTCAGAAGCATCCAAATAAATCTCATTCATTCAAAGGTCACTAGTTAGTATTTGCAGCCAAACAGCGTCTTCCAGGCTCCTTAGTGTGTTTCTATTCTATTTTGTTCTATATGACAGTTTTTATCCTGTTGCTGTCAGATGAATTGTAAGCCACGTTTACCTGTAAGTGCCCCAGATGAGCTCCTGATGTCTAATCTTTTTTATTGATCCTACTAGCTAGTTTCTAAAGCCATTGATTTTTCTTGCTGTCAGTTTATGGCCTTGACTTCTTAATGTTTATTTAGACTGCCCTCTATAAATTGTTTCTGGTGCTAAGGGCTAAGTAGGCAGCAGGAGGTCAGAGGTGCATGTATACCTGTTCATAAATATAAATCATAGCTTTCGTCCATCAGTGATGTTGGTGAACTCTGTTTGCAAGGTGAATAGAAAGAGAACCACTGTAAAGAAAATATTACCAAACCCCTAGGTATTTATTGCCTACTATCTTTTCAATTTTCAGCATTCTTACACCTAGAATACTGCTTATTCATCCTGCTTGAAATATATAACAAGTAAAATTATTACAGATATTAAAAAATATATCATCATTAAAAAATGTTGGCAGTAAATACCATAATATCAATTATTTATTTTTTGACAGCACACATGGCAACAAACATGCATTAGTACATGGCAGGTATGTTGGGTTGCACATCATAACCAAAGTAAATAATAGGTGTTGCCACACAATACAGCAAATAGGTGGTGCAAATGGGCCCTAAAAGTCACCTTTGTGTCTCAAATGCTCATCTCCCATAATTCAAATCTGTATACTACAGATTCTTTTTCATTGGGCTTTGACTATTGGAAAATTGTGAATACATTTCAGCCTTTCTTGCCTTACTCATCTTTCCTTGAATAATTTCTGTTCTCTAATTTCCAGCTGGTAAACTGAGATGCAGCTTTCAGGTAAAAACAAAATTCCGAATGTGAGAACATGGTGACGTACAACATGTACGACGGGACTATAAAAACAAAGTTCAATAGCCAGTGCGCCACCCTTTGGGCTCCGTCTGCTAATCTTGTGGTTATATCGAGTTAGTAGAAGTTTGGTGAGAGATGATTTGCGCTTTTCAGCCTTGTGATTTTAGGTTAGTTTCTGCTTTTCAGTTTGTGATTGTGGGTTCGTATCTGTTCTTCAGTGTGTGTTGTCAGTTTGTTTCTGTTTTTCAGTGCGTTCTATTTATAGTTCCCTTCTATTTTTCAGTGCGTTCTTGTTCGCTCGTTTCTGATTTTCAGCTCGTTCTTCTCAGGTCCTTTCTGATTTTCAGTGCGTTCTGTTAGTTCGTTCTGACCATCCGAGCGTTTTCAAGCCATGTTGCGGGTGCGTACTCGTCGCAGAGTTCGTGCTGTGCTTGGGCTTGGTGTTGGAGTTCTTGCTTTGACCCAAGTCCAGTCCATGAACAGGGTGAGGAGAAGTTCATGGATGAAGAATTGGTTGCTTCAGCATGACCAATTCTCGTACATGCCTTTGTTGCGGGAGATCCAGGATGATGATGATGATAATCCTGATGATTCAGTAATTATCTCCGGATGACAGACCCTGTTTTTCACTGTCTGTTGGCTTTGCTGTCCCCTTATATTACAAAGCAGGATACCTGTATGCCGCAAGCCATCACTCCCGAGCAGAGGCTCGTCACCACCTTGCGGTACTTGCCGACAGGGAGAAGTCTCCAGGATATTAAGATCACAACTGGGATCTCCCCCCAGGCCCTGGGAATGATTATTCTGTTCTGCCATCATACAGGTCCTGCAGAAGGACTACATTAACCGCTTGCCGACCGCTGCATGTACATTTACGTCGGCAGAATGGCACGGACAGGCAAATGAGCGTACAGGAACGTCCCTTTAAATTTGCCGCCATGTGGTCGCGTGTGCCGCCGGCACCACAAATGTACAAATGTACCCCTACCATTTCACAAAAATTTGTGAAAATGGTAAAAAAAAGACAATACACACTGTGGGACAAGTCCTTTAATAAAAAAAAAAAAAAATACGAAGTCCATTCATCTTCTTCTTCTCTCGCTCCGACGGACCGAAAGAGAAAAAGAAAAAAAAAAGCCACAAGCCGCCTATGATCTGCCTCCATGGGAGGCGCCTGCTGTAATGACCGGCCTCTCAAGTGACATTTCTTTTATAACTGAGGGCCGGGCCACACAATAACGTTGCCGTGTGACCCCGCCCCCCTCTGACGCACGGGGACATACCTTTGGCTTCCCCGTAGCGTCAGAGGGGTGCAGGGCCACCCAGCAACGTAACTGAGTGACCCACCATCTCTGACGATACAGGAAAGCCATAGGAAAGTCCCTGTGCGTCAGAGGGGGCGGGCCACCCGCTTACATAACTGAGTGACCCGCCCCCTCTGACGTTACAGGAAAACCATATGGATGTCCCCGTGCATCAGAGGGGGAGGGGTCACCCGGAAATGGCATTGTGTGGCCCCGCCCTCAGTTATAAAAGAACTGTCATCTGAGAGGTCGGTCATTACAGCGGGTGCCTCCCATGGAGGCAGATCGTAGGTGGCTTGCCGCTTTCTTTTTTTTCATTCAGTCGGAGCGAGAGAAGAAGATGAATGGACTTTCTTTTTTTTATTTTTTTAATAAAGGATGTGTATTGTCTTTTTTTACCATTTTCACACATTTTTTGTGAAATGGTAGGGGTATATTTGTGGGTTTGGAAAGGAGCTGCGCTAATGAGTGAAATATCACCAAAGTGGTGGTGTATATATTATGTCACACAAAGTGTAATGAACGTGAGAGTAGCCTTTATGGCTAGTACGTTTCTCATATAAGTATATACAACGGAAAGCTATATGGAAAACAGCCTCTGTTAGTATATCTGATAGTTGTGAAAAAGTAAACACCCGACTGGGCTGTTCAAATTCAAATGAGGATACCAGTTACAATACCAGACTAAGTCTCTGTCGGGACTATTATATTCTGGTATATGTGAAAATAGTTTCTTATTAGGAATTTGCGTATATGTGCAAATAGTGATAAAAAATAATAAACACCTTACAGAGCGTCTAGTAGCAAGAAAAAAAGTTCTACCTCCAATATGTAGAATGAATACAAATTGTGTACCTATAGATATAGTTAGTAAACCATTGTGAAGAAAAAAAGAAAAAACACAAAAAAAGATTTTTTTTGCAAACAGTAAACACCCTGCTGGGTATCCCGCATTAAACCAGTGACATGGTGTATATATAATAATCAGAGTGTAAAATGAAACAATCTCATTGAGTAGTTGTAATATAGCTGTTTCTCTGAGAGTCTCCTGTTATTAATATATATATATACCCTGCTCAACGTCCAGCTGGAAAAAAATAATTTCAAACAATACAAATTGCAAAAATCAGGATAAAGTGCACAATGTGGTGCATATTACAGTGGATAAGTCCCGTATTCAAAAACAGTCTCTGTGACCACTTTATAGGATTCAAGTGAACGTGACTTGTGTGACACCAAGAAAAAATGTATGTAGAGACCTCCACCATAGGGCACACTTATCTCCTTACCAGAACTGAATGGTCCCTTTTTAGGGGGACCGTTCACGCAGGTGGCTCTCAACCCTAGCCAGGGGTGGACTTGTAGGGAACGTCCGAAATCCTACCGATGGCTCCTCCAAGCTAACTCCCAACCTAGGATCCTTCTATTGCCTCCGCTCAGGGTCAGGTTTTATTTTAAAAACAAAGTAAACACTTACATTGAAGCGATATGTAAAAGGCATACAGTGAGCCGGACGGTCTCGCGAATACAGCCCGTGGTAACGGGATCACGTCGAGCTACGTCTTGACGCCACCGCAGCACGACGTGATCCCGTTACCACGGGCTGTATTCGCGAGACCGGCCGGCTCGCTGTATGCCTTTTACATATCGCTTCAATGTAAGTGTTTACTTTGTTTTTAAAATAAAATACCCTTGGATTTTATGCTATGCAAGCTCTCTTTGATTCCCCTGGGTTCCCACACGTATCTGGCCATTGAGACTGACCCTGAGCGGAGGCAATAGAAGGATCCTAGGTTGGGAGTTAGCTTGGAGGAGCCATCGGTAGGATTTCGGACGTTCCCTACAAGTCCACCCCTGGCTAGGGTTGAGAGCCACCTGCGTGAACGGTCCCCCTAAAAAGGGACCATTCAGTTCTGGTAAGGAGATAAGTGTGCCCTATGGTGGAGGTCTCTACATACATTTTTTCTTGGTGTCACACAAGTCACGTTCACTTGAATCCTATAAAGTGGTCACAGAGACTGTTTTTGAATACGGGACTTATCCACTGTAATATGCACCACATTGTGCACTTTATCCTGATTTTTGCAATTTGTATTGTTTGAAATTATTTTTTTCCAGCTGGACGTTGAGCAGGGTATATGTATATATTAATAACAGGAGACTTTCAGAGAAACAGCTATATTACAACTACTCAATGAGATTGTTTCATTTTACACTCTGATTATTATATATACACCATGTCACTGGTTTAATGCGGGATACCCAGCAGGGTGTTTACTGTTTGCAAAAAAATCTTTTTTTGTGTTTTTTCCTTTTTTTCTTCACAATGGTTTACCAACTATATCTATAGGTACACAATTTGTATTCATTCTACATATTGGAGGTAGAACTGTTTTTCTTGCTACTAGACGCTCTGTAAGGTGTTTATTATTTTTTATCACTATTTGCACATATACGCAAATTCCTAATAAGAAACTATTTTCACATATACCAGAATATAATAGTCCCGACAGAGACTTAGTCTGCTATTGTAACTGGTATCCTCATTTGAATTTGAACAGCCCAGTCGGGTGTTTACTTTTTCACAACTATCAGATATACTAACAGAGGCTGTTTTCCATATAGCTTTCCGTTGTATATACTTATATGAGAAACGCACTAGCCATAAAGGCTACTCTCACGTTCATTTCACTTTGTGTGACATAATATATACACC
Organism: Lithobates sylvaticus; assembly: GCA_028564925.1. NCBI lineage: Eukaryota > Metazoa > Chordata > Amphibia > Anura > Ranidae > Lithobates > Lithobates sylvaticus. Next base: position 299,482,328 of record CM053026.1, read on the forward strand.
ACCACTTTGGTGATATTTCACTCATTAGCGCAGCTCCTTTCCAAACCCATTCTTGTTTTATGTAGTATAACATTCTGAGCAGCAGCTTCACACACCCAGATAGCGCAACTTTTCTCCCACCACAGGGGTATATTTGTACCCCGTTACCATTTTACAGGGGGGGTGGGATCTGGGGGTCCCCTTGTTAAAGGGGGCTTCCAGATTCCCATAAGCCCCCGGCCCACAGACCCCCACAACCACAGAGCAAGGGTTGTTGGGATGAGACCCTTCTCCCCATCAACATGGGGACAAGGTGCTTTGGGGGCTACCCCAAAGCACCCTCCCAATGTTGAGGGCATGTGGCCTGGTACGGTTCAGGAGGGGGGGGCGCTCTCTTGTCCCCCCTCTTTTCCTGTGGCATGCCAGGTTGCGTGCTCGGATAAGGATCTGGTATGGATTTTTGAGGGACCCCACGCCATTTTTTTTTATTTTGGCGCGGGGTTCCCCTTAAAATGCATACCAGACCTGGAGGGTCTGGTATGGATTTTGAGGGGACCCCCATGCCATTTTTTTTTTACATTTTGGCGCGGGGTTTCTCTTAATATCCATACCAGTCCTGAATGGTTTGGGGTTCCCCTGTGGAGGAATCCCATGCCGTTTTTATCAATGAACTTTTATGTGTATTGCCGGGACCGACAATTCATTATAGCCGCAAGTATTTTTAAATGACTTTTTTCCTTTAGAGATGTCATTTTGCTCTTGGACTGTTCTAAACACGGGAAACATGCACCACTTTACAGGCATATTATAGTCACCCCCAGGTACGAAATTTCAAGGAATATTACACTTTTATTTTTTCACTTTAAGCATTATTAAAATCACTGCTCCTGAAAAAACTGCAGTTTTTAAAACTTTTTTTTGCATTGATACAGGTCCCCAACACTTTTTATGACAATGCCATGCATATAAGCCTTTAAAATTTGCACTTTTGATTTCTCCCATAGACTTTTAAAGGGCTTTCGAATTTGCTGCGAACACCCCAAATTGTTCGCTATTCTGTGAACAGGCGAACACCCGATGTTTGAGTCAAACTTACGTTCGTCTCGAACATCGGGCTCATCCCTAATCTTGATAGGTAAATGCAGAATGTAAAAATGTGCTTCAATTTGGACAGTGTGTATTTATATTTTTGGATTATGACACTTCTTACCTGTCCAGTGGGCTGCCAATAGTGTAAGTAAGGAGGGGCTGGCCAAAGTAACACACATTATTTATGCATTCAGCTCTCAATGAAGTGGAGAGGGTTACCGGTCCAAAACATCTCCCCCCCTAAAAAACTTTACAATGGGTCATCAGGGATGGGGGGGGGATCAGATAAGTGTACCTTATACTTTTGTGTTTAACTTCTCATTTCAATAAATGTTATACTTATGTTGGCCAAGAATGTTTGTGTCTAATCTGCTTGCAATGTTATGTGCAAAAGTACTATTTTTTTTTTTTTTTTTACTCCACAGTTTCCTTCAAACCCACAGGAATGGCAGACTGTGGCCTCCCAGTTTGCCCAACAGTGGGACTTTCCCAACTGCGGTGGGGCAATTGATGGAAAACACGTCCACATCGCCCCACCCCCCAACTTGGGGTCAATCTATTATAATTAGAAGGAGTATACTAGTATTGTGTTATTAGCGGTGGTGTCGGCAACGTATAAATTCCTCTATGTGGACATGGGGAAGAATGGCTGGATGTCAGATGGTGGAGTCATCGCCCAGACTGAGTTTTACAGACAGCTCCAGAATGGCAGCTTGAAGTTGCCACCTCCAGAAGACAACGTGGCATAACTCCCATTCGTCTTCGTAGCGGATGAACCATTTTCCCTGGGGGACCATCTTATGCGGCCATTACCTATGAGGACCCCCACCCCGGACCAGAGGGTTATTCATTTACAGCTGGCCAGAGCCATAAGTGTGGTTGAAAATTCCTTTGGCATAATGGCCAGCCGGTTCCGCCTATTCCTCACTGCAATCAATATGGCGGAATATAAACTAAAAAACATTGTTCTTTCATGCTGCATTTTGCACAACTTTTTATGCAAAAATGCAGCCAACTATGTGGCCGGCTCACTGGACTCAAACATGGCGGCATTGAAGCTAGTCGTCCTGGATTGCCCCCCAAAGCGTCCGCAAAGTATGAGTACTTTGCGGATGGGGGGCAACTGATTTGCCAGATACAGTTTAAAAACTATGGAAAAATTTTTTTTTTATAAACTGAACTCATATTTCTTTTGATTTACTGCTTGTGTTTCGTTTATCTGTCTCCTAGGTTCTCCAATGGCCTGGAGAGGTGACAATCTCTTCTTCAGCTAACTATTATGTTGTGCTATGGGTCTGCTACACACACAATGTTTTTGTTGTTAATGTATGTTATGCATTAATAATAAAAATAATCATCCTTTTCAACTCCATGAATTAATTGTTAGGAGTCCCTAAAATGGTCTTATCGGGGCAAATTTTAGAGCTGTGTGGGGGTTATTTACTAAAGGCAAATAAACTTTACACTGTAAGTGCACTGTAAGTGCACTTGAAAGTGCACTTGTAGTGCAAAGTGTATTTACCTTTAGTAAATAACCCCCATTGTCAGTGTAACTACACCAACTTACTCCAAAACTGGTATTGAGCATTGAAAGAAGAAGCCACACATTGTTGAGTATAAAACATTTTACTCCAAGCTCATTTACATGTGCATTATAAAAGGGTTTTTTAACAAATCAACATCTTTGTTGTATAACATGTATGTGTGACAGTATATAGCCTTTTTGTGGCTAAACAGGCATGTTTAAAACCATAACATCCACAAATCAGAAACTTTCAAAATTCAACATTGATAAAATGAAGGCAATATGAGACATTAGTATGTAAAAACTGTGTTGATTTTGCCTTCATTGGATAGGGTGATGTCACCCCTGTAAAAGCCAAATGGGGTGGGTGCAACACCAAAACGCCTACATTGATATCCCATGAAACATCAATGATGTTGGTGAGTCTTTTTTCAACATCATTGATCCTTTCCTTGACCTTCTCTAATTCACGATTGTACACCATTATTTCGCTGATCAGGATCTGTGCACTTGCACTGTTGAAGTGAGTTTCTTCTTCCACAACATACACACCATGTATTATAAATATGCAGGCATCCATCTATTACCTAAATCTGTGGTCTCAGACACTGACCTGTTGTAGTCTCTATTTCGCCCACTTCCTGAACCTCGGAATCAACATTGTCATGTTGTGTGGGGATTTCCCCTTCTTCTTTAGGTGTGGGGTTTGTGGTGTCCTCAGATGTCCCGATTCTTTTCTCCCCTATGTGAATACAAAAAAGGTATACTTAGCACATAGATATTTGAGGCAAGACATACTAATATGAAACATTGCTTTGAAGTGTCGTCAAATTGTCTGTTTTGGCAGAGTTCCAATCTGAAGACATGATTTTTTCCCCTTTCCAAAGCTGGAATACTTACCATGGAGAGACCCCTAGTATCTAGAGTTGAGTGGACACCTTGATGTTCGGGTTCGGCGGGTTCGGCCGAACTTCGGAAAAAAGTCTGGGTTCGGGACCAAACTTGACCCGAACTTGACCCCGAACTCCGAACCCCATTGAAGTCAATGGGGACCCGGACTTTTGAACACTAAAATGGCTGTAAAAAGGTAATGGAAAGGGCTAGAGGGCTGCAAAAAAATTAAAATAACAAACAAATATAAAAAACTTAAAATAACATAAATGCTGGAGGCCCCCTTCTCAGCAGAAGAGGTATAGGAAGTCATTAAGAACCTCAGAAACTCAACAGCACGATGCCGCACATATGGTCGGAATACCCCAGAATACGCACTTTCTGGAAAAAATTATTCAATTTAATGGATAAGATAGTGGGAAAATAAAATACTTGGAAATTAAAAAAAATGAAAAAAATTATAATCTTGACCTAGGAGGATGAAATTCAAATGGAGTAGGAGGTTGAGGTGGCGGTGGATGTGGCGGTGTAGGTGGAAGCGGCGGTGGAGGAGGACGAGGTAGCCAACACTGGTTCAAAAATACAACAATGGCTGGGTAAGGCTAGTGGTGAATGATGTGTCGAATTCTGTCCCCCGTCGCATAGTGTCCGCCCTGTACTGCGCTTGCTCAGTACGTAGGACAAGGGGATTTTGAAACTCTCCGAAGACGATGCGCGGTGACTCCAGGTTCAAGCCACATCATCCGAGGTTGAAGCCTAGCCAAGCGAGCCCGTGAGGGGCCCTGTTACTATGTGCTACCGTATGTCCACTTGGATGGTCAGGCTTGAACCTGCACTCACTGCGCAGGCAACGTTCATCTTTGGAGATTTTGTGAATCTCCTTGTCCTCCGTACTGCGCAAGCACTGCACCTGCGCAGTAAGTGGCTGGACACTATCCGATAGCAAGACAGTTTTTGTCAGAACAACGGTATATGTGTCTATTCTGCACAAGGTACGGCCTGTGGGATCCATGCCTGGATCCCACAGGCCTGGACAGGCGGCTGCGCTTGTCTGTGATAACGCCCCCTGCCGTGCTAAATACACGTTCAGATAATACAATGGCGGCAGGGCAGGCCAGCACCTCCAAGGCGTAATGTGCCCAATTTGGAGACCCAGAAGTTGAAGGAGGCAGACCCATCTTGCAGTACGTGTAGGCGTGTGCACACATACTGCTCCACCATGTTGGTGAAATGCTGCCTCCTGCTAAGACGTTCCATCTAAGCTGGTGGTGCTGGTTGTTGTGGTGTGCTGACAAAGCTTTTCCACATTCCGGCTATGCTAACCCTGCCTTCCGAGGTGCTGGCGGTGCCCCGGCTGCGTTGGCGACCTCTTCCTCCTCCTCTGCCTTCGCCTTGTGCTTCCACCGTACCCCTGCTTCCAAGTGGGAATGCCACCAGCAGCGCGTCTACCAGCGTGCGCTTGTACTTGCGCATCTTACGATCACGCTCCAGTGAGGTAATTAAGGACGGCACGTTGTCCTTGTAACGGGGATCCAGCAGGGTGGCCACCCAATAATCAGCACCAGTTAAAATGTGGGCAACTCGGCGCTCGTTGCGGAGACACTGCAGCATGTAATCGCTCATGTGTGCCAGGCTGCCCAGAGGCAAGGAAAAGCTGTCCTCTGTGGGAGGTGTATCGTCTGTGTCCTCTGTATCCCCCCAGCCACGCACCAGTGTTGGACATGAGCTGGTCTGGGTGCCACCCTGCTGTGAACATGGTTCCTCCATCTCCTCCTCATCCTCCACCTCGTCATCCTCCAGAACTGTGCCCTTGCTGCCAGACAATTGTGTACCTGGCGCTTGTTGGTGCAGGAACCCACCCTCGTAGCCACTTGTAAATGACTGCCCTGAAAGCCTTGAAAATGAACCCTCTTACTCCTCCTCCTCCTCATCCTGTGCCACATCCTCTTCAATCATCGGCTGAAGAGTTTTTTCAAGGAGGCATAGAACTGGGATAGTAACGCTGAGAACGGCGTCATCGGCACTGGCCATGTTGGTGGAGTACTCGAAACAGTGCAACATGGCACACAGGTCTCGCATGGAGGCCCAGTTATTGGCGGTGAAGTGGTGCTGTTCCGCAGAGCGACTCACGCGTGGGTGCTGCAGCTGAGACTCCACTATTGCCTGCTGCTGCTCGCACAGTCTGGCAAGCATGTGCAAGGTGGAGTTCCACCTTGTGGGCACGTCACATATGAGACGGTGAGCGGGAAGGCCGAAGTTACGCTGCAGCGCTGACAGGCGAGCAGCAGCAGAGTGAGAACGCCGAAAGTGCGCACAGACGGCCCGCACTTTCTGCAGCAGCTCTGGCATATCGGGGTAATTCTTAAGGAACCTCTGGACCACCAA